>PVIW01002672.1:143554-204869 GCA_004026585.1 Noctilio leporinus | reverse complement strand
TAAACATATACGCACCCAACATAGGAGCTCCGAAATATATAAGGAAAATCTTGGAAGACTTTAAGAAAGACATAGACAGCAACACACTAATAGTAGGGGATTTTAATACCCCACTATCAATAATGGACAGATCTTCCAAACAAAAAATCCCCAGAGATGTTGTGGCATTGAACAACACTCTAGAGAAAATGGACCTAACTGATACATACAGAGTCTTTTACCCCAAAAAGCAAAATACACATTCTTTTCAAATGCACATGGATCATTCTCCAAGATAGACCACATGGTATGTCACAAGACAAGCCTCCACAAATACAGGAAAATTGAAATCATACAAAGTATCTCCTCAGATTACAATGGCTTGAAACTAGAAACCAAATTCAAGGGAAAAACCCCAAAATTCTCCAAATCATGGAGACTGAATAACATGCTTTTAAGCAATGAAGGGGTCAACAATGAGATTAAAGATGAAATCAAAAAGTTCCTGGAAACAAATGACAATGAACACACAACAGCCCAACACCTATGGGATACAGCAAAGGCAGTTCTCAGGGGGAAATTGATAGCAATACAGGCCTTCCAAAAAAGGTTACAAGAAGTTTATAAAAATGACCTAATCACAAAGCTGCAAGAACTAGAGGAGCAACAACAAACAAAGCCCAGAGCAAGTAGAAGGAAGGAAATCATCAAGATCAGAGCAGAACTAAATAACTCAGAGATTCAAACTACAATTCGAAGAATCGACAGAACCAGGAGCTGGTTCTTTGAAAAAATAAACAAAATTGACAAGCCCTTATCCAGACTCATCAAGAAAAAGAGAGAGAGGACCTGAATAAACAGAATCAGAACTGAAAGAGGAGTAATCACAACTGATACCTCAGGAATACAAAAGCTTGTAAGAAATTACTATAAACAACTCTATGACAAAAAATATGACAACCTGGATGAAATGGACACATTTCTGGAAAGGTATAATCTACCAAAACTGAACCCAAAAGAAGCAGAAAGCCTGAATAGGCCAATAACAACTAGTGAAATTAAAGAAGTAATCCAAAATCTCCCAAAGCACAAAAGCCCTGGACCAGATGGCTACACAGGTGAATTTTACCAAACATTTAAAGAAGAACTAACTGCTATCCTCCTCAAACTATACCAAAAAAACTCAGGAAGAGGGAAGACTCCCAAACTCTTTCTATGAGGCCAATATTATTCTAATCCCAAAACCAGGGCAAGATACAACTAAGAAAGAAAGCTACAGGCCAAATATCTCTGATGAACATAGATGATAAAATTCTCAACAAAATATTGGCCAATCGGATTCAGCAGTATATTACAAAGATCATACACCATGATCAAGTGGGTTTCATCCCAGGGATGCAAGGATGGTACAACATTTGTAAATCAATCAATGTAATACACCACATCAACAAATTGAAAGATAAAAACCATATGATCATATCAATAGATGCTGAAAAAAGCATTTGATAAAGTACAGCAACCATTTATCATAAAATCCCTCAGCAAAATGGGAATAGAGGGAGCATACCTCAATATCATAAAGGCCACCTATGAGAAACCTGAAGCCAACATCATGCTTAACGTAAAAAAACTGAAAGTTTTCCCCCTAAGATCAGGAATGAGACAAGGCTGCCCACTTTCTCCATTTCTGTTCAAAATTGTCTTGGAAGTTCTAGCCATAGCCATCAGAGAAGAAAAAGGAATCAAAGGTATCCAAATTGGAAAGGAGGAAGTCAAACTGTCATTATTTGCAGATGACATGGTAGTGTACGTACAAAACCCGACAGGGTCCACCCAAAACTTAGTCAACCTAATAAGCAAATTTAGCAAAATAGCTGGGTATAAAGTCAATATCCAGAAATCAAAAGCATTTTTGTATACCAATAATGAAACAACAGAAATAGAAGTGAAAAAACAAATCCCATTTAACATAGCAACAAGAAAAATAAAGTACCTAGGAATCAACTTAACTAAGGAGGTAAAAGACCTGTACTCAGAAAACTACAGGACAATGAAGAAAGAAATCAAGGAAGATACAAACAAATGGAAGCATATACCATGTTCATGGATGGGAAGAATTAACATCATTAAAATGTCCATACTACACAAAGCAATCTACATATTCAATGCAATCCCAATTAAAATACCAATGACAGACTTCACAGAAATAGAAAAAATGCTTCTAAAATTTATATGGAGCCAAAAGCACCCACAAATAGCCACAACAATCTTGAGAAAGAAGAACAAGGTAAGAGGAATCACAATACCGGACTTCAAACAATACTACAAGGATACTGTCATCAAAACAGCATGGTACTGGCATAAGAATAGACATATAGATCAATGGAACAGAATAGAGAGCCCAGAAATTAACCCAGGACTCTATGGTCAACTAATTTTTGACAAAGGGGGAAGGAACATCCAATGGAGTAAAAACAATCTCTTCAACAAGTGGTGTTGGGAGAACTGGACAGCAACATGCAAAAAGATAAAACTAGACCACCAACTTACACCATACACCAGAATAAACTCAAGATGGATAAAGGATTTAAACATAAGCAGTGCCACCATAAAGGTCCTGGAGAAAAATATAGGCAGTAAACTTTTCGATATCCTATGCAGAAATATGCTTACTGATACTTCACCAAGGGCAAAGGAAATCAAAGAACGAATCAACAAATGGGACTATATCAAATTGGAAAGTTTCTGTTCAGCTAAAGAAAATATCAACAAAATTCAAAGGGAACCAACTGTATGGGAAAACATAATTGCCAATGATACCTCAGACAAGGGTCTGATCTCCAAAATATATAAAGAACTAATGTGACTCAACACCAGGGAGACAGACAGCCCAATTGAAAAATGGGCAAAGAACCTGAACGGACAACTCACTGAGGAAGATATACAAAGGCCCCAGAGGCATATGAAAGAATGCTCAACATCACTAGTCATCAGAGAGATGCAAATTAAAACTACAATAAGATACCACCTCACACCTGTCAGAATGGAAATCATCAACAAATCAACAAACAAGTGTTGGTGAGAATGCGGGGCAAAGGGAACCCTCATACACTGTTGGTGGGAATGTAGGCTGGTGCAGCCACTGTGGAAAACAGTATGGGGTTTCCTTCAAAAATTAAAAATGGAATTGCCTTTGATCCAGCAATTCCACTACTTGGACTATACCCAAAGAATCCTGAAACACCAATTCATAAGAACCTATGTACACCTATGTTCATAGCAGCACTATTTACAATAGCGAAGTGTTGGAAACAGCCCAAGTGCCCATCAGTGAATGATTGGATCAAAAAACTTTGGTACATTTACACAATGGAATTTTATATAGCAGAAAGAAAGAAGGAACTCATATCCTTTGCAACAACATGGATGGAACTGAAGAGTATTATGCTTAGTGAAATAAGCAAGTCAGTCAAGGACAAATACCATATGATCTCACCCATTACAGGACAACATGAACAAAACTAACAAGCAAAACAGAACCAAATATATGAATATAGTGACTAGGCCTTCAGTGGTCAGTGGGTAAGGATTTGGTGGGAGGGGGGAGGCACAGGCAGGGAAGGGGAGCAGCTTAGACAAGAACCTAGTATACAGGAACCATGAACATGGACAACAGGTGGGATTGACTTTGGGGTGAATGGGTGGGTGGGGAGGGGGACAGAGAGGAGCAAAAATGGGATGGATGTAATACAGCAACAATAAAGGTTAAAAAAAAAAGGACAGTGCAATTATACACAACAGAGAGTCACACCACGAAGCCAAGAATTCAATGGATCGAAATTTAAAAAGCAAAAGTAAATAAAAAGAGACACCTAAAAATGGGGAGAAAAAGAAACAGTTTATCACTGTAAGGAAAGGGGGAATCTCCAAAAATATCCCTAAATGAAATTGAGGCAAACAAACTATCAGGTATGGAATTAAAAATAATGATGATAGAGAAGCTCAATGAACTCAGTGAGCTCAAAGAAAACTATAAACAAATCCTGGGGAACTGTGAAGAATTCCAGGGAAGCTATGAGCAACTTACTCAGAACTACACCAGCATTAAAAAGGACATCGGAACTATCAGTAAGAGCCAGAAGGAAATGAAGAATACAATTTCTTAATTGAAGAATACAGTAAAAGGAATCAACAGCAGGCTAGAGGAAGCAGAGGACCAGATCAGCAAGCCACCGGATAACAGAAAAATATTCCAAGACAGTACTACAGAATGAAAAAAGACTGAACAATGATGAAGAGGTTTTAAGAGGGCTGCAGGACAACATGAAATGCAACAATATCCATATCATAGGGATACCAGAAAGAGAAGAGAAACAAGGAATGGAAAACCTGTTCAAAAAAGTAATGATAGAAAAATTTCCTAACTTGAGGAGGGAAAATGTTACTCAAGTTCAGGAAGCACAGAGGGTCCCAATGAAGATGGCCCCAAACAGACCCACTCCAAGACACATCATAATCGAAACAGCAAATTTCAAAGACAAGTAGAGAATCCTAAAAGTATCAAGAGAGAAACAGCTAATAACATATAACGGGCTCCAATAAGGTTATCTAACAATTTTTCAACAGAAACAATACAAGCCAGAAGGGAAAGGCAAAAATATTCCAAGTAATGTAAAACAAAGGCCTGCAACCCAGAATACTCTAGCCAGCAAAGCTCCCATTCAAAATGGAGGGTGAAAAAAAGAATTTCCAAGACAAAAGGGGGCTAAAAGAATACATCTCTTCCAAACCAGCATTGCAAGGGATACTAAAGGGTCTACTTTAAAATGATGAAGAAACAGACAGAGTGAAACACAGGTAACAAAGTGGGAAAATATCAATGTAAAAGTATCTGTCAATAATGACCATAAATGTAAATGGATTAAATGGGTCAAAGACACAGGATAGCTGAATGAATAAGAAAACATGACCCACATATATGCTGTCTTCAAGAGACCCACCTCAGAACAAAAGATTTACACAGATTGAAAGTGGATGAATGGAAAATTATATATCAAGCAAATGGACATGAAAAAAGGCTATGGTAAGAATTTATTTGAGACAAAATAGGTTTTACAATGAAGACCATAAGGACATTTCATAATACTTAAGGTAACAATCCAGGAAGAAGATATAACCCTTGTGAATATATATGTCCCCAACATAGGAGCACCCAAATATATCAGTAAAATCTTGGAGGACTTCAAGAAGGATATGGACAATAACACTAATGATAGGGGATTTTAATGACCTATTAGCAACAAAAAACCACCAAGGATATTGTGGCACTGAACATTGAGCAACACTGTAGAGGAAATGGAATGAACTGATATACACAGAACTTTTCACCCTGAAGAAGCAAAATACATATTATTTTCAAATGCACATGGAATGTCCCAAAGATAGACCACATAGGACACAAGACAAGATGCCACAAATACCAGAAAATTGAAATCATGCCAAGAATCTTCTCAGATCACAATGGCCTGAAGCTAGAATCTGATCTCAAAGAAAAAATCAAAAAACAATACAATTCATGGAGACTGAATAACATCCTATTAAGTAATGGATGGGTTAACAATGAGATCAAAGATGAAATCAAAAAGTTTCTGGAAACAAATGAAAATGAATACACAACAGCCCAAAACCTATGGGACACAGCAAAGGCAGTCCTCAGAGGGAAATTCATAGCAATGCAGGCCTACTTAAAATGGTTAGAAGAAGATCAGACAAACAACCATAAAGCTGAAAAAGCTAGAGAAGCAACAACAAACAAAGCCCAGAGCAAGTAGAAGGAAGGAAATAATCAAATGTAAAATTAAATGACTTAGAGACTAAAACTACAATTCAAAGAATCAATAAATCCAGAGCTGATTCTCTGAAAAAAATAAACAAAATTGACAAGCCTTTAACCAGACTCATCAAGAAAAAAAGGGAGAGGACCCAAATAAGCAAAATAAGAAATGACAGTGGAGAAACCACAACCAGTACCTCAGAAATACAAAGGACTGTAAGAACTTACTACAACCAACTATATGACAAGCAAGTTGACAACCTGGCGAAATGGACAAATTTCTGGAAATGTATAATCTATCAAAATTAAATCCAGAAGAAGTAGAAAGCCTGAATAGAACAATAACAACAGTGAAATTGAAGCAGCAATAAAATAACTCCCAACACACAAGAGCCCCAGACCAGATGGCTACAAAGGTGAATTTTATCAAACATTTAGAGAATGAACTCCTATCCTTCTGAGCCAATTTCAAAAAATCCAAGAAGAAGTAAGACTTCCAAACTCTTACTATGAGGCCAATATTATTCTAATCCCAAAACCAGGTCAGGACACAACTAAGAAAGAAAACTACAGGCCAATATCACTGATGAACATAGATGCTAAAATTCTCAAGAAAATATTGGCAAATTGGTTCCAGGATTACATTAAAAAGATCATATACCGTGATCAAGTGGGATTCATCCCAGGGATGCAAGGATGGTGCAACATTCACAAATCAATAAATGTAGTATGCCACATAAATGAAATGAAAGACAAAAAAACATATGATCATATCAATAGATGCAGAAAACCAGTTGATCAAATACAGCAACCATTTATGATAAAAAAATGCTCAGCAAAATGGGAATAGAGGGAGCATACCTCAATATAATAAAGGCCACATATGAGAAACCTGAAGCCAACATCATACTCAATGGGCAAAAACTGAAAGCTTTCCCCCTAAGATCAGGAACAAGACATGACTGTCCACCCTCTCCAATTGTGTTCAACATCATTTTGGAAGTTCTAACCTAGTGATCAGACAAGAAAAAGGAAGCAAAGACATCTATATTGAAAAGGAGGAAGTAAAACTTTCATTATTTGCATTTGACATGATAGTATACATACAAAACCTGATAAACTCCATCAAAAACCTATATGACCTAATAACCAAATTTAGCAAAATAGCTGGATATAATGTCAATATTCAGAAATCAAAGGTATTTTTGTATACCAACAACGAAACATTAAAGATAGAAGCTAGAAAACAAATTCTATTTACCATAGCAACAAGAAAAATAAAGTACTTAGGAATAAACTTAACCAAGTAGGTAAGAGACCTTTAATCAGAAAACTACAGAACACTGAAAAAAGAAATTAAGGAAGATATAAATAAATGGACTCATATACCATGTTCATGGATGGGAAGAATTAACATCATTAAAATGTCCATACTACCCAAAGCAATCTATAGATTCAATGCAATCCCAATTAAAATAGCAATAATATCTCACAAATATAGAAAAAATACTTCAAAAATTTTTATGGAGCCAAAAAGAACCACAAAATCCACAGCAATGCTAAAAAAGAAGAAGGTAGGAGGAATCACATTATCAGATATCGAACTATACCATGAAGCTACTGTAATCAAAACAATCTGGTACTGGCATAATAATAGATGCATAGATCAATAGAACAGAATAGAGATCCCAAAAATAAACCCAGGACTGTATGGTCAATTAATATTCAACAAAATGGGAAGGAACATGAAATGGAGTAAAAATAGCCTCTTCAACAAGAGGTGTTGGGAGAACTGGACAGAGGCATGCAAAAAATAAAACTAGACCACCAACTTATACCACACACTAGAATAAACTCAAGATGGATAAAGGACTCAAACATAAGTCATGACACCATAAAAACCCAAGAGGAAAATATAGGAAGTAAAAATTCAGGTAGTCTATGCAGAAATATTTTCACTGATGTATCTCCCAGGGCAAGGGAAATAAAGGAACAAATAAATAAATGGGACTGTATCAAACTGAAATGCATATGTTCAGCTAAAGAAAACACCAGCAAAATTAAAAGGGAACCAACTGTGTGGGAAAACTTATTTGTCAATGATACCTCAGACAAGGATTTGATATCTAAAATATATAAAGAACTTATGAGACTCAACACCAGGGAGACAGGCAGCCCAATTAAAAAATGGGCAAAAGACCTGAACAGACAACTCTCTGAGGAAGACATACAAATAGCCCAAAGGCATATGAAAGAATGCTCAACATCACTAGCTATCAGAGAGATGCAAATTAAAACCATAATGAGATACCACCTCACACCTGTCAGAATGGTCATCATCAACAAATTAACAAACAACAAGTGTTGGTGAGGATGTGGATTAAAGGACCCCTGGTGCACTGTTGGTGGGAATGAGTACTGGTGCAGCCACTGTGAAAAACAGTACAGAATTTCCTCAAAAAACTAAAAATGGAACTACCTTTTGACCCAGCAATTCCACTGCTAGGATTATACCCAAAGAACCCTGAAACACCACTTAAGAAGAACCTATGTACCCCTATGTACAATAGCCAAGTGCTAGAGACATCCGAAGTACCCATCAGTGAATGAAGGATAAAAAAAGTTTGGTACATTTACATAATAGAATACTAAGAAGAAGAAGAAGAAAAAAAAAAAAAAGAAGAAGAAGAAGAAACTCCTACCTTTTGTGACAACATGGATATAACTAGAGAGTATTATGCTTAGTGAAATAATCATGTCAGTGAAAGTCAAATACCATATGATCTTACCCAATACAGGAGACTAATGAACAAAACAAACAAACAAGCAAAACAGAACCATAGATATGAATACAAAGATCAGAGTTTCAGTGGGCAGAGGGGAGGGGCAAGGAGCGGTGAAGGAGGCAAGAAGGGGAACAGTTTCATCACAGAACTAGCATGGATGACCCATGGACATGGACAACATGTGGGACTGACTATTGGAGGGAGATGAGGAGAGGGTAAGGGGAAAGCAGAGGGGGAAAATGGTATGAATGTAATACAACAATAAAATTAAACTTAAAAAAAGAAAGAAAGGATTTAGGATTAAATAGATTCAAAGGGCAGTTGGCTAAATTCACCTTCACCATAAAATATAAATTTAAACAAGTGGATTTCTCTTTAATGGAAAGAGACCAAGAGTAACTGATGTGAAACAAATAAAGCCATAGTAATTCACAGAATGTTAATGGATCTGCCCAGAGAGAATTTAATAATTTATGTCAGTCCATGTATCCATTCTCAAGAGGATATTAAGACAGGTCTCCAGGTAGTTCTTAAACACTAATGTCAAGAACATGAAGGAAAATAAACAGACAAGTAAGTCCCCATGGTTCGCTCAACTAATCCAGACTACATTCAATTATGCAATCATGTCACTCAGTATTTATGCATTTAAAATATGACCATGTCAGGCCTTCTCTGGGATACCATTTTAAAATAATTTCATTTACTTCCTACTAAAGACAAATGGATACATTATATTTTGCAGGAAAATGCTTTCCCTGGTTTGAGTCCAAAGAGTAGTTATCTTATTTCAAAACTCACTGGCCTCCATTCTTTATGAGGTCAAAGTTCTGTCTTGTTAAATTAAAAATTATTCATGACAGGTTCTATGCCTGTCTTCATGGCATTTGCATGAACTTGAATCTGTCATGTATAGATACCATCTGCCCTCTTCTTCCTCTCAACCCCAGATCTCCCCATCTCTCTCTGTCCCCTTTGTGCATTTGGAAATGATCTGCCTTGGATGTGGCTCTCAAGACCAAACAGAATGTTTGGAATGGTCTCTGTAATTGTTGTGCTGTTGTTTTGTCCCCTTTGTACTATGATTTAGCAGTTTGATTAGCCCCTATAAAATATTATCATGGCTTCACAGGGACTTGTTAAGTCAGAGTGCCAAATTAAGGGGGTAGGTCTTACTTTTCCTAATTAAAATCAAAGTACACACTAACTCATTTTTGAAAGAATCCTTTGCCTATTTGCCAAGATGCAAGTGAGAGTGAATTGATTTCTTGTTTATTTTACTGCTGGCATAATCTCTTCAAAGAAACATGCATGTGGGCCCAGATAACTATATTTTATATTTTAATTATGATGTACCGATAAGTAATGATTTGAAAGGTATTATACAACTACGTACATAATTTTCACAAGTATGGCCCTATCCCAGCAGTTGACATAGTGTCTGGCATATAGTAGAAGCTCAATAACTTTTCAATGTATATGGGAATGGGTGCTTTAGGGTACATAAAGGTTTGTAAGATACCTCCTTCTCTCTCAAGAAACCGTCTATCTTAAGAGGCTTCAGGTAGTTGATTGAAAATGTTTTTCAACTCAAAGCCATAGTTAATTTCCTCAGAAAGGAGATAATCTTAGATCTGCCTTGGGCCTTTTTAGGAAAAAAAGAAGATACAAGTAGCCAATTGTAGTACCTGAAGTTATATATTATGAATTAATGTCCATTAAGAACCAAGTTGAAGCCACGGTGCTGAAGCAAAGCCAATGCGTCATTAAGTGGAGCATGTAGTCCCTAAAGCCTCCACTCCGATGTGACAGAATTGTATGAAATTTATGGAGCACCATTAAATTTTCCCATGAAGTTTTCAAATATAAATGTTTTTGACAAAGCAAAAGTACAAAGCATTTACCAGATTTCCCATTTCCCAGAAAAAAAAATTAGCTGAGTTGCCCCCAGAGCTAATTAATGGGTACTTTCTGAGGTCAGAATTTAAATAGAAAAGTATTAATAAAAGAAAATCCACTAAAGGAAATGGACTCGGACTACCGAAACCAACATAGTATTAAAATTCCTTTTATGATGAGTAGATAAATGGCTTGGGAAATGAAATGTTTCTGCTCAATGTGAAACTTATCAATTGTTTTCAAAAGACAGCACACATTATATTGAGTTTCTGGGAAGTGCACCAAGACAATAGAGAAACACAAGCTTTCCTGTAGATCAATGTTGCCAGTCTATGTACAGAGAACTAAATAATAGAAATGAGGAAATCCAATTGTTTGATCTCATGAAAGCCAGCAAAATATGCTCAGCCTCATCCATTTTTCCCCTTAACAACATTAAACCCAAAAGGAACATCATGTTAAAATAAAGTTGAAACCCTTACTGGGAAGCACATTCTATTGTGATAGGAACATGGGCTCTAGGTTTGTTCAAATAATATTTGAAATTCTACTTACTATATGAGGGAACTTGGGAATGCTTTAACACTCAGAGTCCTTTAACAGGAAAAACAGTATCTTTTAGGGCTGTGGAAGGATTAAAAATGCAGCACCTGGTATATTGCTGGGGCTTAACACCTGTTAGCCAACACTGGCTTACCCTGACAGAAACTACAAACTTCTTACCAATGACATCCCTAAACATGTTTGGGGATGTTAAAAAATATTTGGGAATATTTCTAAATATAGTTAAATACTAGTTATTTTCATACAACTTGAATTCAACTTTCAATTCATTAAATTTTATTTTTTCTTCATTGTCTACCACTTAGATTTTTCTAAGTCTTTATTTTAGGTCACATATTTCATGTAGCTTTAGCTTTGTCTTATTGATTTTGGGTGGGGGCCAGGAGGAGGCGTGCACAAAGAAAAAATACAGAGAACATTCGTAGAGTTCAACCTCATCTAAGGGTTTCTCTGACCCTATAAATCTCTAAATTCGTATTTCTCCTTTCTTTTTCTCTCTCAGACTCAGAGAGCTTCCCTAATCTTAACAATATCACTGCTCTTAGCCAATCTTCTGTCTCCATCTTCTGAAATCTAAGACCCTATTTTAATTAGTGACTACTCGTGTGTGTGTTGGGAGGTGGATACAATAATCACTCCTCCATTTCACTGATCAAAAACCATACGAATTGGTTGTTTCCCACATAAAAGAAGTTTCTTTTACAGATCTACCCTTTTCCATCCTTTTCCTAATCCTTCAGAATATAAATTTTTTATACATTCTATTCTTCCAGCCAAGAGAACATTTATATTGAAAACAATACATAGACAGCTCCTTTGAGCCTGTTTCTTCAGATGCCAAAAGTAGGACCGATGAGTTAATATATATCACTCATTCCTTTGCACATTCTTTCAAGTAACAAGGATTTACACAGTGTCCCTTATACTTATATGCCAGGTAACTGCTTTTTCAAAGCTTTCAGTTTAGAAGGAAGGCAGTAAGTATACTAAATAACTACAACTGGTTGATTCAATGTGAATATCCTGCAGGATTTTAACCATAAGGCAAACATTTTTGTCTCCTTCAGTTGATTGATGGGAGTTGGGTCTTCTTTTGCTCGTTAGATATACAGTCTTGTGTAATGGTGAAAATGTACAGGGTGCACACAATTGGCAAAAATTTAGTAAAAAAATAACATGCCACGAAAGTTATATTTGGAAATAAATTTATTCTTATATGTAAACACATAAACATAGTCATTATTTTTTAAATTTTTCACAAAAGTCCCCATTTGCTGCAATCATAGACTCGATTTGACTTCAGAATCTTTAGCACACTTTCATTAACTTTTCTTTATCCATGGACACCATGTTTCCAATCTTAACTTTAACAGCCTCTTTATTAGAATGAGGTTGTTTATAAACTTCTTTCTCACAAATTATGCATAAATAATAGTCTAAAGGATTTGCATCTGGTGAACTAGGCTGCCAGATTGCCTTTGACCAGAATTCAGGAACATTGACACTGAGAAATTCTTGCACCTTTTTGGTGTTATGTGCTGGTGCACCAACTTGTTGGAAGAGAAAATGACATCCATTTATGACTTGCTTCATCCATGGTACAACTAGTTCTCTCAAACTATCAAGGTAAACATCAGCAGTCATCTTAAAGCCTTGTAGAAAAAAAATCAGGGTCATGATATCTCCTTTATTGCTGACAACACCTAACACCATCACTGTAGCAGGACATTTTGTTTTCAAGATAACTGGGATTTCATGAAGATTCTCACAAAGCCACCTGTTGTTTCTTCTGTTGACTATTTGGTCCTGCTGCGAATTCTTTTCATCAGAGAAGAAAATCAGAGGGTTTTTGTCTTTGGGATTTTTCCATTTTGTTAGCAGTGCCCTTGCTTTTTCAAAGCATGTTTTCTTTGTCTGCTGTGTCATAAACTTGCCTCTTCTAAGAACATATGATCTGTATCTGATATCTTCAGCAATAATCTCGGGAACCATTGCATCCAACATCTGCAGTTATCTTTCTATGGAGTGCATTGACTTTCCTGGATCTTTATTTATGATCTCCTGGATTCCGTGTACAATATCTGCACTTGTGCAATCCTTATGTACCTTGCATCTTTTCCTTGCTGATGTGGCAACATCAGGATCAACATCATACACCTTCTTCATCTTGTAAACTGTACATAAAGGGATGTTAGTTAAGTCCTCAATTTCCTTAGCAGTTTGCTCTGCACACAGTCCAGAAATGATGGTTGCTCTAACAACGTATTCCCTTGACATGATGGTCACTCTTAGAATTTAATGCTTTATATCTGAAACATAGATGTTAAACCATAACCTTAGAAACATTGTTTTTCAAAATTAATAAGAAGCACATGAAATAAGAAGATGTAAAGTTATTGCCAAATGATCGCACACACTCTGTCCATATACCAAAGAACCAAATGGGGCTCTTCTGAGATCCCCATTCCCAGCTGGAGACCTTACTTGAAAGCCTCCTTATGTAAGACATGTATCTCCTTCTTTAGCTTAGGAAATCCAAGGGCCATTTCTAGTTTCTTTATACCAATTCATTTTAATCATCTGGGCATAACCCCTAAAGAGGATCTAGGTTGACCCTGCACCTGATTTGTCTCAAATGAGGCCCATTTCTGGCCCATAGGAAACACTTGAGTTTTGCCCCAACATCACTAGTTAAACTGGTGAGTTTCCATAGCAGCAAACTTCACTTCTCCTCTTATAGTAGCCAACTAAGTCTACCTCTCATCTTTTAGATTTATCAAGGGGAGTAAGACTCCAATTTACAGTGTTCCTCTTTCAACTGTGAGAAACATAGTCTGTTCTCTTTCAATGGTCTCAGGAAAGTGCCCCTCTCAACTTGAGATTAAAAGAGAGGTAATCTACCTTCCTCTGGGAGAAATGCATGGGTCTAACAAAGTGCTGTGTGGCACATATTTAACAAAGAGTTATCTGGAGGTAAAGAAAAAAAAAAAGAAAAATGTATGCAGCCCTGGCTGGTATGGCTCAATTGGTTGGAGTGGTTGGAGGAGAGCATCATCCATAAACCAAAATGTTGTGCTCATGAACCAGTCAGGGCTCATGCCTGCATTTCAGGTTCAGTCCCCAATTGGGGTGCATATGAGAAGCAACCAATTGATGTTTCTCTCTCTTTGTCTCTCTCTCTCTCTCTCTCTCTCATTCTTTCCCTTCCCCTCTCTCTAATATCAGTGAACATGTCCTTGGATAAGGATAAAAAAGTATACATATATACACACACATAGTTTATTATAAATTTTACTGTAATAAAGAAGGTATAGCTCACAAATGTTTGGAATGATAATAATAATAATAATAATGCAATGCTATTTATTGTAAATTCAATATGGCTCACTGATTATTTTAGAATAATTTAATTGAAACTTTAGTATCTGTGGCTAAACTATACATGTTGCAACCAATAAATTAGTATGATTCTAACATGAGAATTGGTTGAAATATTCATTTACATTAATGAATAATATGAATGTGAATAATGAGGAAGTATATCATACACTTCAATAAAGCTGGGTCTTTTAAAAAGTATATCAGAACTTCATTTGTTCAAAAATAATGTGATATTTTATGAAATTGGATAATACTTTTGGAATACTAGAAAATATTTTTTCAATTTTTGTTTTATTTGTAAAAGTGTTGTGGTCTGAATATTTGTGTCCTCTCAGATTTATAGTTGAAATTCTAACCCCAAAATGTGATGGTATTAGAAATGGAACCTTAAAGAAGTGATTAGGTAATGAGGATGAATCCACTCATAAATGGAATTAGTTATCCAGCAAAATAGATCCCACAGAGACCCTATGTCTTGTGAGGACATGAGAAGTCTGAAACCTGGAGGAAGACCCTCTCTTGGCCATGCTGGCACTCTGATCTCACCACACCTGTAGCCTCCAGAAGTGTGAGCAATACATTTCTGTTTTTCATAGGCTACAAAGTCTATAGTATTTTATTATAGCAGCCCAAAGAGACTAAGACAAGCAAGCCTGAGATACTCTTAAATTTAGTATGCATTATTAACTTTTATTCAATTACTTTTTAAACTGAAATTATCAACCAACAATAAATTAAGTCTTGATTTATTGCTAATTTTTTAGTATAAATACTCTCACCATAGCTAATTTCAACCACCAATGAATTTTACCAAAAACAAGTTAAGAAGACATATGCAACATTATACATATATGAATACATATAAATATACATATATTTATTAATATATTTACATATACAAATATATAAATAGTATTTCCACCATACAGAGGCAATAGATATAACTAATTTTAAGGGCAAAGCTAATAACAAAATACAATACAACTAGGAAATAATTTTATTTGCTTAGTCATTATTTTAGTTGTGATATATTAATTATACATTTTTAATTTAAAATTTAATAATAGCACACCAATGGCTATGTTAAGAAAAAATGTTTTCCTTAATAATCTCTTAATTTCCAACTTCTTATTCTTTAATTTTTAATATGTGGATAAGAAATTTTTAGCAATACACTTAATTCCTAGGTTCTACTTTGCAACTTTATTTGCATCTTCCTCGCTTCGTAAAGAAATGTTTCCCAATTAAAACTCATTTTAACATCCTGCTACAAAAAGAAATAAATAAAACCTGGGATAGTGACAAATGCTCTACAGAGTGTTTTAAAAAATGCCATGATGAAGAATCACAGATGGAATGATTACTTAGAGTATGTTGTCAGAGGAGACTTCACTAAGGACATGCAATCCAAGCTAAGACCTAATTGCAAAGGAGTCAATTATGTGAAGACATAGTGGGATGTTTTCATGAAAGAGGGAACAACAAAGTCCCCAGGAGAGAATGTCTAATTTGTTTTCAATGTACCAAGATCATGGCAAACATACTAGAATGGGAAGAATAAATCACAAAGGTAAGCTGGACCAGTGTAAGCAGAGACTGTGGCCATTGAAAATAGTTTTGATTTTATTCCATATGTCATGAGAAGGCCTTGGAGAGTTTTAAGCAAGGGAGTGACATATTCTGACTTGTAAATGTCTTTTAAAAAATAATCTTCTCAAAGCAAAAGACTATATCACAATTTACTCAATGACATAATAACAGCCTATCTTAAAACCTAAATAAATGTATAATGTAACCTATAAATACAAGGTACATGATTATAAGTATCATTGCTCCAATACATTCAATCAGTCATAAACCTTCTCAACTTTTCCTTTAAAACATCTTTAGTATGTTTTCCCACCTAAAACATCTCTAGCATGTTTTCCCTCCTTCTTCTTCCCCACCATCTGTCTAGCATGATATAATTTCCTCTTGCTTGAGTAACCAAAGCTGCCCTCTAACGATTCACCTCACCACCTATTTCTCCATCCCTCTATCTTCCTGCCACTTCAGTCTTCCTGTTGTCATTGGCATCCTCAGTGACTAATGACCCTATAAGTTTGGCTCACCACAGACCTGTCTGCAGGAGGGTAGGTATGGAATTATCACCACTCTGCAAAGATACTTATCCCAATGTATGTGAAGCATTGGAACGAAGACCACTGTTTTCATCTAAGTTTCAGACCCATTGGGAAAGGAAATCTTTCTTTACCCAAGCAGACAATGTATTAGGGAAGTTTCCCTGTTCTAGAATCATGTTTGATTATGGGGATTTCTTGTGTTTCTTAAAGGGATGATCAAATGTTTGAATTTATGCAAGGAGTATGTGGGATATGAAAGAACATGAGAAGATCTCTTTACTCATAATGAAAGTAAATTGTGAGTTTAAGAGTTTGCAGATTTCACTTTTCCATTTTATCTGGAGGTAACATCCAATAGTAAAGGGTTTTGGTTTGGTTTGATTTTTAAATGTTTTGTTTTGTTTTGGCTGCAGGCTTTCATTCTCTCTGTGGAAACCAAAGAATGTAGGAGACTCGGGAGCTATAACTGTTTCCTAATAAAGATGATTTTTATAATGTTCAAGTACAAAGCACTTAAGCAAATGAACATTAGAAATAAGAATTACAAAACTACAGAAAACTAGGAGTTGACATCATTGAGTAGAAGTGAGGTTAATTTGAGTTCCAGTCTTAGTTTTATTAGGAAGTAATTATTTGGCCTTGAACTAGTCAATTAAATTTTCTACTTCACAGTTTCCTCATCTGTAAAATAGAAGTGATGTTATCTTACATTCAAATTTCATAATTCTCTAATTTCTCATTTCCTGTAATTCCATAGTAGCGATTTAGACACCACTAGTAGTCTAATAGGTATTTTCTCATAATCCTGTGGGTACAGTACACTAATATTCGATGAAGCGTCTTAATTTAAATTGAAAGAGATCCTCTATAATTCTCACCATTGAGCATCAGAGGACAGAAAATCTGTTTAGGTTAATACTACTTTACTGTTACCTTCCAGTAGTAAGTACAGGGACAATGATAAGCTAAACTGATTCTGCATTTTCTTATCTATTAGAGAGGGATAACATTCAGCTCAATTTGATCTAAAATGTGTCTCAGCTTTCTCCTTTATAATTTGTGTGTTCAATGGGGAAATTCTGAAATAAGTATCAATAATAATTACTTAGAGTATTTCCTGTTTCTCATACTCATCCACAATTTCAGGTATGCCAGAATCATCTGGTAAACGTGGTATCAAAAATATTCTCAGTTAAACTAGGTAATATTTAAAAGTCAAGGAGCATTGAAGTAGAGTCAAAATGATCATATGTCGATATGTATATTCATTATTACTGCTGGTGTAGAAAATGTTGCAGACTTTGGAAAAATCAAACTGTATTTGAATGGTTATTAACTCTGTGACCTTGAGGAGAAGGCTTACCTTTTTTAAATACAATTTTATTATCTA
The DNA here is from genome assembly GCA_004026585.1 of Noctilio leporinus. NCBI lineage: Eukaryota > Metazoa > Chordata > Mammalia > Chiroptera > Noctilionidae > Noctilio > Noctilio leporinus. The sequence continues at coordinate 186,914 of PVIW01002672.1, read as the reverse complement.
TAAAATGGAAAAATACTAGTCTCAAAGGGTTATGAGAATTAAACTAAATAACCCAAAATATAAAAATTCTAACATATTATTCAATATGCAATAGGTGCACAAGAGGCACTAGCTCCATTCCTTCCCTATTTTGTCAGCTTCTATAAACCTTGATTGTTTTTTAAGGAGATGTAGGAATAAGTGGAAAATCTCCCGAAAGGTAACTATAAGCTATTTCTAGTTAATTCAAAATTCAGAAGGAGCTTAAAGTAACCTGGTCCAGGCCCCTCTACTGTAGTTTTCTTTTAATAACTTTCCAAGTTACTGTTTGTCTGAGACTCTAGTTACACAATGGGTAATATTTGGCACACTCAAATTTTTACCAAGGATTTTCTCACTCTTGATTCATAACTAGCAGCTGCCTTACCAAATTATGACACAATTATATCACTGAATCATTTTTGGAGCTCTTTACTTAGAGAACTTTTTTTAAATTTAATTTTATAGTTGTTGTATTACATCCATCCCCTTTTTACTCCCCTCTGTCCCCTTCTCCACCCACCCACTCCCTGCCAAAGTCAATCCCACTTGTTGTCCATGTCCTTGGTTCTTCCATACTAGTTCCTTGACTAAACTGCTCCACTTCTTTGCCTCCTTCTCCTCCCTCCCCACTCCCCCCTCCTCCCTGCCCACTGAAGGTCTATTCATTGTATTCATGTATCTGGTTCTGTTTGCTTGTTTGTTTTGTTCATTACTGTCCTGTAATGGGTGAGATCATATGATATTTGTCTTTCACTGACTGGCTTATTTCACTAAATATAATAGTCTCCAGTTCCATCCATGTTGTTGCAAAGGGTACAAGTTCCTTCTTTCTTTCTGCTATATAGAATTCCATTGTGTAAATGTACCAAAGTTTTTTGATCCAATCATCCACTGATGGGCACTTAGGCTGTTTCCAGCACTTGGCTATTGTAAATAGTGCTGCTATGAACATAGGGGTACATAGGTTCCTCTGAATTGGTGTTTCAGAGTTCTTCAAGAATTGCTGGATCAAAAGGCAGTTCCATTTTCAGTTTTTTGAGGAAACTCCATACTACTTTCCATAGTGGCTGCACCAGCCTGCATTCCCACCAACAGTGCACCAATGTTTCCTTTTCCCTACATCCTCGCCAACACTTGTTATTTGTTGATTTGTTGATGATTGCCATTCTGACAGGTGTGAGGTGGTATCTTATTGTGATTTTAATTTGCATCTCTCTGCTGGCTAGTGATGTTGAACATTCTTTCATATGCCTTTGGGCCCTTTGTGTATCTTCCTCAGACTTGTCTGTTCAGGTCCTTTGCCCATTTTTCAATTGGGCTGTCTGTCTTCCTGGTGTTGACCTGCATAAGTTCTCTATATATTTTGGATATCAAATCCTTGTCTGAGGTATCATTGGCAAATATGTTTTCCCATACCATGGTTCCCTTTGAATTTTGCTGGTGTTTTCTTTAGCTGAACAGAAACTTTTCAGTGTGATGTAGTCCCATTTGTTTATATTGTTATTTCTTTTGCCTTTGGTGAGGTATCAGTAAACATATTTCTGCATAGGTTATCTAAAATTTTACTGCTTATATTTTCCTCCAGGACCTTTGTGGTGGTACTGCTTATATTTAAGTCCTTTATCCATCTTAAGTTTATTCTGGTATATGGTGTAATTTGGTGGTCTAGTTTTATTTATTTATTTATTTTTGCATGTTGCTGTTCAGTTCTCCCAACACTACTTGTTGAAGAGACTGTTTTTACTCCTTTGTATGTTCCTTCCCCCTTTGTTGAATATTAATTGACCATAGAGTCCTGGGTTTATTTCTGGGCTCTCTATTCTGTTCCATTGATCTATATGTCTATTCTTATTCCAGTACCACACTGTTTTGATTACAATAGTCTTATAGTGTAGTTTAATGTCCAGTATTGTGATTCCTTCTTGGAGAACTTTTAAAACACTAGTTGGGACTGTCAAGGTTCCATTTTCTCCACTTTGTTGGTTTAAATTAACTGTATTATTTGGCACTATGTAAGGATGAACCTCAAAAAACTGGAATTATCTTTTGGAGGACAGGCCCCTTGTAGTACAGGCTTTCTCCACTAGGTGAGTGTTTTAGGAACCTATCTGTATCAGTGTACTAGCTGCTATTGTAAGAGGCTGCATTCGGTTTCAGTAAATTCTTTTTGAAGACTCTTTTAATGCATTTACCCAATTCATGATGGTTAACTTATGAGCACACTTGCCCATACTGAGCTTAGTATTCAGCAATTTTTGACCCAAAATGGCATAGCCACATGCCCCACCATCCCTATTCAAGTCTCACCCTGAGCATTTTTTTTTTTTTTTTTTAATGCCCTTGGATGAAAATTTCATCAAAGAGAAGCATTTTGCCTATGTGGTAACAGAAAAGTGGCAGAAGCACTAAAAGGCATCAAAGTTTACAAGTTTGAAAACTGTTTTGAGCAGTGAAAAAATGCCTTAATAGGTGTATTGTATCAAATGGAGATTACTTTGAAGGTAACAGAAGTATATATATTTTTTTCTCTTTTTTTTAAAGATTTTATTCCTTATTTTTAGAGAGAGGGGAAGGGAGGGAGGCAGAGAGGAAAGAAGCATCAGTATATGGTTGCCTTTCACCTGCCTCCAGCTGGGGACCTGACTGGAGACCTGGCTTGCAACCTGGGTATGTGCCCTGACTGGGAATCGAACCAGCAACACTTCCAGTTTTCAGGCCAGTGCTCGATCCACTGAGCTACACCAGCCAGGCACAGAATTTTAAACTTGCAAGAATAAATATACAATTTTAAATAAGTAAATTCAGTTTGGGAATAACCTAAATCCAAAAATATCCCATGAGTTTGTTTATAATCCATATGACATTATTAAGACAATAAACATAGACCAATAGATTTTAAATGACAATTAATTGGGAAGCCCTTGATAGATGAACCTTGTGAGTTATATAACTTAGTGATACCAAGATGAATGATTTATATGGACACTTGAGACACTTACTTGAATAAAAAAAAACAGGCATATTTTGAAAAATGTAATAATACACAAGTGGAGACAAGAACTAATGAAGGTTGATCTAATAATAGTCCATCTCCTAAACAAACAAAGCCTTTTGTTTATTCTGTGAAGAACTTTAGCCAAACCAATCCATCCTTATCCCTGCATAATTGTTTGGTTGTGTACCATTCTGAGAACCACTATAAATACTGCTAGCATTCTGAAAATCATCTGAGTTAGAATTCCCTGGTTACCGCTTCCACAAGCCTCACCCCCAGGGTCAGCTATGAATTCTTTCTATTATATAGCACAGTTGGTGGTCTTTATCAGTGGTTAGTAAAGTTTTTTCAGCAGAGCTTTATTCTGAAGCAATTCTTAGTAGAATTCAACATGGTGTAGCAGAGAAAAACTAATTTCTTCTGATTAAAGCAATGTTGGGAAATTGTTCTCCCTCTTACATGGGAAGTGTCTTCTGAAACCCCTAAGAGAGCTCTGAGCTAAAAGATTTGAACATCCCCATTCTAATATTTTATATTGAAAAACAACCCAGCATAAGGAGCATAGTCAATCACCAAGTCATCCTTACTGCTTGGGTTTCCAACATTAACAAATCTTAGCAGAAAAAAAAAAAAAAAGAAGAACAAAGTACCTGTTGTTTTTTGACTTATGAATATTGGTTGCTTTTTGTATGTACTCTGACGGGAGATTGAACCTGCAACCTTGGCATATCAAGATAGCACTCTGACCAACTAAGTCTAAGCTACCTAGCCAGGACCACAAATATTTTATAGAAAGAGATGTTGGTATAAATAAATATGAAGACATTTTCATTAGGTCTAAAATTTTTATTTTAGTTTTTCCATTTATACAAGAACTGTTTAATGATACCTATGAATATACTATTTAATTTTTCATGTATTGGTAGTACTTTTTCAGTGGTACATATTGTTCATGACATTCAGTTTTTATTTTCCTGCTAGATAAAATAATGACAGCAACAGTCACCAAATGATAGAGAAACTAAGATGTAATTGGGAAGTAGACTGGGAAATTTTAAATTCTTTCAGTTCTTCACCAACTCATATACATTTTACCATCATAAAAATACAAGTTCTTAAACATTCGTGTGAAACTACCAAGTCTATCTTCTTTTTCATAAATGTTACTTAATGAATAATATAAAGTTTATATTTTTCAGAGCTGAAAAAGAGATTCCAGTTTCACTTCTTTTGGAAACTTGGAAATAGTCTACAATAAGTAAACATCTCATAACAGCTCGCTGGTGAAGAATGAATAAAATTTTAAGCCAATGAATGACTTTAAATAATCATAGTATATTCCCTCACAATTTATATCAAGTATTTCATCATTAGTCTTTGATGTTTATGCATAATAGAAATGTGAAGTCATTCAGCCATAGTAAATCATATAACTTTATTATAAAATTAAAGGTAGATATACCAAATAGCTTCATTTTGATAAGCATTTTTTCTTTTCTAAAAATTGAATGAATGGCTTTAGGATGTAATCAGCAAAACAGAGGTCAGAGATTTTTAGAATTAATTTACATTTCATTATGAAATGATTCCAGGTGCAAGAATTAAGATGCTTCATTTTGTTTCACAATCTTTATTTAAAATTCCACTTCTATTTTCATTCCTGCAGAAATGACATCCTACACTCATTTATGTTTTGTTTGTTTGAGGAAAAAGAAAGTCTGAATTCAGTCTACTGGGATCTAATTATCAGAACCTAATTCTAATTACAGTCTTTAAATCAATGCTTTAGGCCTTCCTCCCCTCCACTTCTTTTTGAAAAAAAGAGCCATTTATATTTTTCAGAAGGCTCTCTATGTTAGATACCTCTATTTATAGAAACCATCCACCAAGAGTTTTATAGCTATGTAACCTCATTTTGCCAGACAACTTCATGCTCATTTGAACTATGGAATTTCTTTGTAATTTAAGTGCACAGGATAAGATACATGTAAGACTTTCTTGTTGAGATAAAACAAAATATGTCCCTTAAATTTTTTTTTTTTTTTTTTTTTTTTTGCAAAAGGTGTAAAGAGAGTTACTAGGAAAATGTTGCCTGTCGCTATTTCAATAAAATGCATGTATCTTGATCCCTATTATTAAACTGTCATAAAGTCTGCTATTAAATGGTATTTTCCTACTAACCCGGAACTGGCAGCAAATAATAAGACAAGAAATTCAACTTACAACTTGACGGCACGTATAAAGAGAATTACTTCCAACTTTCCATTTTATTATTTTTATATTCTTATTTGTATCATGTTTTTTGTTCTCTTGTCAGATACAAATATTTAGTTCAAAGGCTCTGAATTTGTTTCATTTAGGACCTGTTTGCTTATTGACTATTAATACAAGTTTTACTCAGCTATATTATTTTCTCTATAGTAAGCAAATCAAATAGAATTTCTTCTATCAGTCTTGGTTATGCAGGAACCATTAAAATGACATATTTCAATATCACACATACCTACTCATATATATTAGGATACACACCATTGGCAAGTACTAGAAATAAAAATGGTGTCCTGCTACTGACTAGTAAAAGGGTGTTTTTCCTCCTGATCTAGCCACAAGAAATACTTCAAACATTAATAAACACCTATAAATATATTGACATGACAGGTTAAAACTAACAACTGCAGTTTGAGTCTAGATTTAGGCACCGCATACCTGTAAGGGTGTGGTGTTTGACTGAATATCACAGAGATCCGATGGTCAACATTTTGGGCAAATAATGCTGAGATTTTCATTATGTTGTAGGTATGTGCTTTTTCTTTTTTATGTACTATATTTTATTGATTATGTTATTATAGTTGTCCCAATTTTTTCCCCTTTACCTCCTCTGCCAGGTACCTCCCTTCCCTCCAGCAATCCCACCCCCAGCCTTAGTTCATGTCCATGGGTCATGTATATAAGTCCTTTGGCTTCTCCATTTACTTTACTATTCTTAACATCCCCCTGTCTATTCTGTACGTGCCAGTTATGCTTCTTGATCTCTGTACCTTTTCCTCCATTTTCTCCCTTCCTCCTCCCCACTGATAATCCTCCATATGATCACCATATCTATGGTTCTGTTCCTGTTTTAGTATTTCCTGCATTTGTTTTTGTCTTTTTAGATTCACTTGTTGGTATTTGTGAGTTTATTGTTATTTTACGGTTCATAGTTTTGACCTTTTTCTTAAATGTGTCCCTTTAACATTTCATATAATAACAGCTTAGTGATGATGAACTCCTTTAGCTTTATCTTGTCTGGGAAGTAATTTATCTGCCCTTCCATTCTAAATGGTAGATTTTTTAGATAGAGTAATCTTGGTTGTAGGTCCTTGATTTTTATCACTTGGAATACTTCTTGCCAATCCCTTCTTGGTGCAAAGTTTCTTCTGAGAAATCAGCTCATAGTTTTATAGGAACTCCTTTGTTGGTATCTCTCTTCTTTACTCTCATAGCTTTTAACATTTTCTCTTTATCTTTAACCTTTAGCATTTAATATGATGTGTCTTGATGTGGTCCTCTTTGGATCTAGCTTATTTGGAACTCTTTGTGCTTCCTGACTTGTATGTCTATTTCCTTTGCCAAATTAGATAAGTTTTTCTTATTTTTTCACATGTTTTCAATTTCTTCCTCTTCCTCTTCTCCTTCAGGCACCCCTATGATTCAGATGTTGGTACATTTAAGGTCATCCCCAAGGTTTCTAAGCCTCTCCTCATTTTATTTAATTCTTGATTTTTCATTCGGTACTGGTTGACTGTTTCTTCCTTATGTTCCAAATCATCTATTTGAACCCTGGCTTTCTTCTCTCCATTATTGGTTTCATGTGGATTTTTATTCATTTCACTTAGTATAGCTTTCACTTCTTTCCTTGTGCATTTGCCATATTCAATAATTTCTGCAAGCATCATTATCACCAGTGTTTTGAAATGTGTGTATGTTAGGTTGTCTCTCTCCTTGTTGCTTAGTTCTCCTTCCAGAGCCTTGATCTGCTCCTTCTTTTGGGCCATACTGCTCTGTCTCCTCAACTTTACAGCCTCCCTATGTTTTCCTTTGTGTATTAGGTATAGCTGTTGCACCTGTTATATTATAAGAGGTGGAGCCTTAGATATTCTTCAGTGCTGGGTGACTCATTTTACCATTTTGTAGTACTGTATGTGGAGGAGGGGTCAGAAAGGGAACAACATTGTTTGCTCAGCACTCACCCCTTTTCTAGTCACTTTAACTGCTTCCCATATGCGACTGACACCCCTCTAGCTATTGCTCTAGTGATGGCTTCCAGAGTTTGTGGGTTTGCATGTGTTATAGGACCATGGTAGCCCTCTACGCAAACTCTGCTGAGAGACTGACAGTTTTCCTGCCACCCCAACTCCCATTGGTTTTCAGAGCCAGAAACAATAAAGCTTTATTTTCCAGGTGCTGGAACTGTGAGCTGCACAGTCTGGCCTGGAACTGGGACTACTCCTCAGGTGTCCTCCTGTTTTTTCATAATGTGTGACTGCTCTTTCCACTGGCTAGCCACTTGCTGCAGCCACTGCCTGTGGCCGCAACCACACTGCATCCTCTCCATCCCAGCTCCACATCTCCACCCCTCCTACCTCTCTGGATGAGTATTACTTCTTTATATCTTTGTTTGTTGGACTTCTGTGCAGTTTCATTTTCTGGTAGTTCTGGTTGTTTTTGTTTGTTTGTTTGTTTGTTTTGGAGTAAATGTAATCTTTCTTTGGTTGAAGGAGGCAAACTGTGTCTACCTATGCCTCTCTCTTGACCAAAAGTGGTATGTGCTTTTTCTTTCCTCTGTGGAACTTAGAAGCTTTAATAAGTAATGACATTATAAATTACCAAGAAGGAAACTAAAACAGTGGTTCTCATTTTTTAGTGAGGAGCATATTACCTGAAGGTTGTTCAAACATGATTGTGGTTCTGTCTCCAGAATGTTCTGATTCATTAGGTCTGCAACAGGCCTCAGATTTTACATTTCTCATGAGCTTTCAAATGACATGAATGCTGGCTGTCCAGTGACCACATTTTGAGAAACTTTGAGCTTAAAAATACATTTCACAGTTTCATTGAAATTTTTCTTTTTTATGAAAATTTCATCTTAAAGTACTAGTGTTCTTTATATGTTAAGAAATATTAAATTGGGAAATAATTTTGACAAAAAATGAAGGCAAAGTGATTCCTTTACTTCTAATATGACCTTTGAGAAACAACCAATAAGCCTCTGAAAATTAAAATATATGAGATAGAGCCCAGGAAGATATTGATCTTCTCATTACAATTTACTACAAGTGATAATACTGAAGTTACTTCTGATATATACAGTTTAGTATGTTAATGCATAGAAATTAAGAAAAGCAAGAAATATCATAACTATCAAAATCCTTAGGTCCAAAACATGTATTGTTACACAATCTTTCCGTTTTATAAAATTTTATGATCAGGATCTTCCCTACTAGAAAATGAAATAAGGAATTTAAAAAGTCTTACTAGCCTAAAAAGGGCTTGACTTTTTTACCTTGCAGTGGACTTTAAAATGTTCATTAAGTTTGTGGGTTTTGTATTAAAGTGTATGAAGTGCATTTTCTTAAAAACAACAACAACAAAAAAAATGTCTTATGTTAATAAATACCTAATAGTACTATACATTCATACCACTACAGAAAATAGTTCTGTAAAACCTTTTTAAATCGTAGGTTTTATTCTTCTAAGGAAGTTTATTCCAAAGAAATAATTCAAAAGAAGAAAAAGTTTATGCTATGAAAGATGTTTCCATTTAGCTATAATATTTTCAAAGTTAAAGAAGATAAATGTTTCTAAATGGAAAAACAGTGTTTTAACATTACACTGAAATTATGAAGGAGGTGACAACATAAAAATTCTATGTGCAACAATAGATCTCAAAATTACTTCTTTACTCAGCACTATATTAGAAGGGTCGGGGAGGAAGGAAAATAGTTGAATTATAATACCAAGAATATGGATGCTTTTGATATTTCTTCTTCAAAAAATATGTTATTTTAACAATATATAAACATTTTTAAGTATTCCTGTTAATATGTTCATTCTCCCCCAAAAAGTACAACTATAATCTTCTGGCAGCTGGTATTAATAGTACTAAGCTCAGAACACTATGAAATTTTCTAGAATAATTAGGTAAGAAGCTAGTGGGGAAAATAATGAATAAAAAGAGATTGAAGGCTTCCCTAACTTTTCTTTGTATCTCAAATGAGGGCTTACTGGACACAAACAGTTGACCCAAGCCTTATTTCTATATTTACTTGAGTAGTTTCCTCTTGAATTAAATCAAGAAAACATTTTTGCCCACCTGAAAATAACAATCACTTTTAGACCTTGACATATCAATTAGTTTTTCTACATTTTAAAATAAGCTGAGGGTAAGATAAATAAAAATATATATTCTAGGGTTTGTCTTGGTGGACATAACTTTGCTTTTTTTAAGCTACAAACAGGTTAAAATTTTGTGTGACAGATTTGCTCTTTCTAGAGAAATTATTTTTTTATCAAATAAAATAACTATTTTCATTGGAATTAAAAGTTAGCATAAAATCAGCAAACTTGCTCATGATAAACAATAGTTTTTCCTCCTCATGTTTTCACTGAAAAGGCTCAGGATTTTGAAGTTTCAATAGAAGGGCTCTGAGTTGGTTACTCACTAAATGAGGCACAAAGCTTTTCGCATTTCTTATTATAATATCTTTACATTGATTTTTTTATATTCAGAAATATAAGTATATTCTCTACAAAACATTGTCTTTGATTTAAAACATGCGCCTTAAATTTCTGACCCTCAAAGAATAATTCAGAAGTACAGAACATTTTTCCAGTTATTTAAAAACTGATGTGTGGTACAATTATAAAGTTGCCCTAAAAAGCAAGTCTCAGCATATTCTTAATCAGAGTAAAATGTGATTCTTTCCAACAAATGCAGTGTTGAATTTCTTTCTGCCTTTGTCAGTAAAGCAGCTGTGAAGCGATTATATTTTTTGATTTTTCAACTTTTCCCTCATGACTCACTTGAGACTTTTTTTCCTGTTCTACGGCTACTAGAATGTTACAAGAAATAAATTGGATCGAACACATACACCATTTCATACAATTTTATGTCACATTGTCCGCACGAGGTTTGAAACTTAAAGCTAACACTTGCACAAACTCCAGTTCACATAAGCATCCCTGTGGGGCTCAGCTCTTTGGTGAGTGTGCACACTTGAGGGCCTACTATGTGCTGAGCCCTGTCCTTTATTACTGTCCTTAACTACCTCTAACCTCCATGAGAGAAGGGAGGAAGATATGAAGTTACACAGCTTGCAATACCTGATGAAAAGCAGAGCCTGAGAACCATTGACATGTCTCATAATATAGTCACTCATTTTTATTACATAAATCTTGAGATATTCTCAAATTCTACATCTATGAGAATTGAGATTTTGATTCAGGGTGATGAAGCAATCATCAAAATGAAAAAGGGTAATAGAACCATCACTTAGCACTAGGTGTGTAATAAACTAAACAGTGTGGAGCATGCATGGATACAGCAACAGTTCTTTCCATATAAAAAACCAAGGTGCATGTGCCAGCTCATATAGGTGAGTTCATGGGGGCAACAGGACAGGAAGCTTCAAAACAGGCCCACCTTGCAGTAAACTGGATAGATGGCCAGTACACATACTGCCTTTAAAACGCACTGGGCACTGGCATCCACGCTTATTTAAGTAGGAAGAGGGGTTTGAGGAGACACCAAAAGTCAAAGCTTGGAGACCTTTACTGAAGACTGTTAAGCACGATCATGAAGGGCATGCCAGTCATTGTTTTATTATAAATAAAAATGCCTTAGTTTAACCAGTTATCATGCTTGTAATTGATGCAATAATATATTCATAAAAGCCAGGATTGTACCAGAAAATTTAAAACCAAAAAAATTTAACATACCCACTAAAATTATATTAGTAATTACCAAAAGTTACCCAAAACCATTGTAAAGAAAATAAAAAATGAGTTCATGTGAATAATTTAGACACTAGAAATGTAAGTGGAGCAAAAGTAATGTACGTGCTAACTGCTAGTCACTGTAGCCTGCAACATTTCCATCCATTACTCCCTCTCACCCACAGATATATTATGCTAGATTGTGAAGCCATGCAAACTATAAAGTGCTATGAAAATACTGAATAATAATGATAACTCATCTTGCCTTCAATCTCAATAAGCATTTATTTACATTACACTAAATGAGTGATTTTACTGTTGTTTCCAAATGAATCTGCACATCCATACTTCCTTTTCTTTCTCTTGCAGTAATACAATTAAGCATGTCAGACAGTTCAGAGCTTGATGGAAGGTACTGCTTGCCTGCAGTGGTTTATATAGTATAGGTCAACAACCCACAGCAGAGTCCGCCTTCCTGATCAATCAAAAAGGGTACCATCATATCTTCTCTAATTGGTATAAGCTGATGGAGTGAGAAAGCTCAGTTGAGCATTTCTGCCACCAATTAAGGAAATTTTCTATAAAAGCAGCACACTCTCCTTGCATCTTTTGAAACTTTTTCTTATAAGCTTTAAATGTTCTCATTTCAACCATGCATAGATATTATTTAACCCTGATTTTTCACTTTGCCCTTGCTTTACCCTCTCTATCAGAGACAGATTGCTGAAACTGGAGACACTGAGATCTTCTAGTAACAGAATGGTTCTACTTGAATATCACACTATTTAATTTGCCTCCGCTAAATAAGCAGATGGTCACTTTTCTCCTACATTTGGACTCCATGGGAGCTCTCAAATCAGGGACCACCCAGCTTTACAAAAAAGTGAGGTGGCAACAAAAAAATAAACCAAAGAAGAAAAACTAGAGAAATGGTAATTAAATAGAAATTAAGTTTACCTGTGTACAATCAAGAATTTGTATGTTATTTCCTTATTTCTAATATCAACACTATATCAGATATCATAGATGTATCTTTTAAAAATTTTCTTTCAGATGCAGTCAACAGTTTAATTGGTCATGGATGAAATATTTGTATATAGTGCTAGAATGACTAACTAATCACAAATGGAATAACTATTAAACATGTTCTTTTAAAACAAAGTAATGTAATCACCATAACAGGCTAAAAACAACCACAGTTTGTGAATAAAAAGTTAAACAGAATTTAACCTAAGTTCATAATTAAAAGTTTCAGAAGACTAAATATAGAGGGGAACTTCTTCAACTTCACAAAATATATCTACAGAAAAGAAAAAGCTACAATCAAACATCATAATGGTGAAAGGCTGAATGTTTTTTTCAAGGCAAGGATGTTCACTCTTACCACCTGTGCAATAAGGCAAGAAAATAAAATAAACCTGTAAAGATCAGAAAGGAAAAAAAAGCTGTCCTATTTGCAGAAGACATGATGGTGTACATAGAATATTCCCAAGGAATCTCAGCACAATGCCCAGGATAGGCGAATTTGACCAGGTCACAAGTTATAAGATCAACATAAAGAAATCAATTGCTTTTATATGCTAACAATAAGCATGTGAACACTAAAATTAAAAATACAGTCTCATTTAAAATCATTTAAAAATGGCATAATTAGGTAATAATCTAAGAGAACATGTATAGATCTTTCATGCTGAAAACTATAAATCATTGATGACAAAAATCAACAAAGATCCAGATAAATAGAGAAGCATGTTGTGATCCTGGATTAAAAGAGCTAGCACTATGTTTTGGGGCAGGTTGGTACTTAAAATATCAGGGAGGGGTGCACTTTGTAAAGTATATAACTATCTAACCACTATGTTGTATACCTGAAACTAATCAAAATAATGCTGAATGTAAGCCCTGGCTGGTGGCACAGTGGATAAGGCTCTAGCCTGTGAACCCAAAAAGTGCTGATTCATATTCCCAGCCAGGGCACATAATCTGGTTGCAAGCCAGGTCTCCAGCCAGGTCTGTTGCTGGAGGCAGATGAAAGGTAACCATACATTGATGTCTTGCTCTAAAAATAATAAATAAAAATCTTTAAAGAAACAAAAAATATAATGCTAACTGCAAACTGTAATTAAAAACAAAAAATGCAATAAGGATATCAATTTTCCCCTAGATAATACATAAATTTAACATAATTGTAATAAAAATCTCAGCAAGATTCTTTGTAGATTTAGACAAATTTATTCCAAAACTCACATGACAAAAGGACCAGAATAGTTAACACAATAATAAAAGAGAAAAATAAAATGAGAAGATTCACTCTACCTGATTTTAAATCTTATTATCTACGTACACTAATCAATACTGTATGGTATTGTCATAGAAACTGAACATAGATCAATGAAACAGAATAATAAACTCCAAGTATGGCTAACAGAATTTTTACAAACGTGCAAATAAAAACTTTTCACCAAATGTTGCTACAACAATTATATGTCTATGGACAAAAGAAAATAAATAGCTTCCCTCTGAACTTTACATCTTATACAAAAGTTAAATCAAATGGATTATATATTTAAATGTTAAACATTCAACTATAAAACTTTCAGTAAAAAACATAAGAGGAAATGATCAGGACCTAGGGCTTAATGAAAAGTTCTTAAACATGGCAGTAAAAATATAATCCATAAAAATATACTAATTAGACTTCAACAAAATTTTAAAAGTTTGCATTGTGTAAAACCTGGTTAAAAGATAAAGAGACAAGAAACATACTGGAGGAAGTATTTGCAAACCACATAATTCACCAAAAGACTCATATTTATAATACACAAAGAAGTCTCAAAATGGTAAAAATATAAACACTCAATTATAAAATGCAGAAAGGACGTAGAGGCATATTTCACTGAAGAGAATATTTGGATGGCAAATAAACACACAAAAAGCCCTGGCTGGTGAGACAATGAAATGGCACCAATCTGTGAACCCAAAAGTCACTGGTTCAATTCCCAGTCAGGACACATAATCAGGCTGCAAGCCAGGTCTCCAGTCAGGTCCATAGCTGGAGATAGGTGAAAGGCAACCATATATTGATGTTCCTTTCCCTTTCTTCCTCCCTCTCTGCCCTTCTCTCTAAAAATAATGAATAAAATCTTAAACACACACACACACACACACACAAAGACATTCACCATCACTAGACAGTGAAACACAAATTAATATTTTGATGAGGTATCACTACCAACCTGTCAGAACACCTACAGGAAAAAAAAAAAATTGTGCCAATACCAAATGCTGGCAAGGATTCAGAGAAACAAGATCTCTTTTGTATTTCTGGTGGAAATGTGAAGTTATCCATGCACTCCAGAAAATTATTTGGTAGTTCCCTCAAAAACTTAACATCCACTTAATAGGTGAACCAGTAATCATACTTATAGATGTTTATCCCAGAAAAATAAAATTTCACACCCTCACAAAATCCTATACATGGATATTCATAACAACTTTATTTGTAATAACCAAAACAAACTGTCTCTCAGTAGGTGAATGGTTAAGCAAACTGTGGTTTACCTGCGTTATAGACTGCTTCAGACATATCTAAGACAGTGAGGGTTCAGTTCCAGACCACTACAATAAAGAGAATGTTGCAATGAAATGAGTCACACAAATTAATTGGTTTCCCAGTGAATATAAAAGTTGTGTTTACAATATACTGTATTCTATTTAGTGTGCATTTTGTCTAAAAATGTGCATACCTTAATGTAAAAATTATTGGAGGGATCAAGCAAAAAGGAAAAAGAACTCATGAACATGGACAATAGTGTGGTGATTTAGGAGGGAGGTAAAAGTGGATAAACATAATGGAAAAAATACAATAAAAATAAATTAAGTGAAATATAAGACAATTTTAAAAATTACTTTAATTGCTAAAGTAATTTTTAAAATACTTTAATTGCTAATTTTTAGCAATAAATTATTTTACTGCTAAAAAAATTGCTAACCGTCATCTATGCCTTTTGGGAGTCATTACCTTTTGTCTTTCTTGATGCTGATGGTTGCTGACTGATCAGAGTGGTAGTTATTTCAATTTCTTTAAAAAAAAAACAAACAGCAGTGAAGTTTGCTTCATTGAGTCTTCCTTTCACAAATGCTTTCTCTATAATACACAATGATGTTTGATAGCATTTTATCCACAGTAGAACTTTTTTCAAAACTGGAGTTAATCTAATCAAACATGCCACTGGTTGATCAAAGATGTTTATGTACATAATATTTTAAATCATTTGCTGTCCTTTCAAGTTTTTCACAGTACCTTCACCGGGGGTAGATTCCAACTCAACAATTACTTTGCTCATCCATAATAAGCAGCACTTCATCTGTTAACTTTTATCATGTGATTCCACCAGTACAGGCATATCTTCAGACTCCACTTTAATTCTAGTTCTCCTGCCATTTCCACCACATCTGCAGTTAACTTCCCCCACTGAAGTCCTGAAAGTCACTGAGACTCCTGCTAATGTTATTATTTTGACCTCTTCCCATGGATCACAAATGTTCTTTTTTTAAAAAAAATATTGATTTAAGAGAGAAAGAGAGATTAATTTGTTATTCCACTTATTTATGTATTCACTGATTGATTCTTGTCTATGTCCTGACCTGGGGTGGAACCTACAAACTTGTTGTATTGAGGACAATGATCTAACCAACTGACGGCTTTTACAGATGTTCTTAATAGTAGCTGGGCTGGAGAATTCTTTCCAAAAAGTTTTTAAGTTACTTTATCTAGATCTATCTATGGCAATTATCACCTCATATCACTCTTAAATAAAGACTTTTAAAGTTGAAATTATTCCTTAACCCATTCTCTGCGAAATGGATGTTGCATTAGCAGGCATTAAAAAAAAAAAAAAAAAAAAAACATTAATTTTGCCCTGGCCAGGTGGTTCAGTTGGTTGAAACATCCTCCCATATACCAAAAAATTGTGGTTTCAATTCGTGATCAGGGTGTGTATGGGAAGAAGTTGATCAATGTTTCTCTCTCACATCAATTTTTCTTCTCTCTCTCCCAAATCAATAAAATAAATAATATCCTTGGATGAGGATAAAACAAACACATTAATCTCATTGTACATCTCCATCAGTCTTTCAGTGATCAGGCACTTTGACAATGGGCAGTAATATTTTGAAAGGAATCTTTTCTTCTAAGCAGTAGGTTTCAACAGTGGGCTTAAAATATTCAGTAGACCATGTTGTAAACAGATGTGCTATCTTCCGGGCTTTGTTGTTCCATTTATAAAGAATAGGCTGGGTAGACTTAGCATAATTCTTAAAGCCCTAGGATTTTTGGAGTGGTTAATGAGCATTAGTTGCAACTTAAAGACAACAGCTGCATTTTATTAGTCTCTAACTAGACAGTTAATCTTTTCTTTTCTTTTTTCTTTTCTTTTTTTTTTTTTTTTTTAACTTTAAAGCCAGGCATTATCTTCTCTTCTCTAGTTATGATAGTCCTAAATGGCATCTTACTCCATCATAAGACTATTTTGTCCACATTGAAATCTGTTGTTTGTTTGGTGTAGACACCTAAATTAGATCTTTGGATAACTTGTTGCAGCTTATACATAAGCACTTGCTGCTTCACCTTGGAATCTCTGCTAGCTTCAAACTTTTCTCCAGCAGCTTCCTCACCTCTCTCAGCATTCATAAAATTGAACAGAGTTGGAACCTAGAAATAGCTTTGACTTAAGGGAATGTTGTGGCTGGTTTGATCTTCTATCCAGACCACTATAACTTTCTCCATATTTTCAACAAGGGTCTTTTGCTTTCTTGTCATTCATGTGTTCACTGGAGTAGCACTTAAATTTCCATCAAGAACTTTTCCTTTACATTCACAATTTGGCTATCTATTTGGCACAAGAGGTCTAGCTTTTAGGCTATTTCAGCTTTTGACATGCTTTCCTCACTCAGCTTAATCATTTCTGCCTTTCACTTGAACACTTAGTAGCCATTATAGTATTATTAGTTAGCCTAATTTCAACATCACTGTGTCTCAGGAAACAGGGAGGCCTGATGAGAGGGAAAGGGATGGAGAAACAGGTGACCTGTAGAGCAGTCAGAACACAAGTAGTTATCTATTTAGTTTTTGTCTTATGTGTGTGCGGTTTGTGATGCCACAAAACAATTACAGTGGTAACACCAAAGATCACTGATCACAAGTCACTGTAACAAATATAATATTAATGAAAAAGTTTGAAATATTGTGAGAATTATCATAATGTGACACAGAGACATGAAGTGAGTAAATGCTGTTGAAAAATAGCACTGATAGATGTGGTATTCACAGACTTCCAATTTGTAAAAAAAATGCAGTATCTTCTAAGTGCAATAAAGCTCAATACACTAGGTATGCCTTTACTTAACAAAAAAGAAGCAAAACTATTAAAACATGCAACAAGTTGACAAGTTGGGTAGATCTCAATGACATTATCTTGAGTGAACAAAACCCAAAAGGTCACCTGCTGTATGACTCCATTTATATACAGACATACCTTACTTCATTGTGCTTTACAGATATTTCATTTTCATCAGTATTGAGACAAGACCATTCAACAGCCAAAAGATTACAACTTGCTGAAGGTTAGGACTACAATAAGCACTTTTTAGCAATAAATTATTTAAAAATTAAACTACATGGTACATGCAATACATTGGGAATATCTGCACCTCATTTCATGTGCTTATTAATTTTAAAACTCTATGTTTCTAAGGTTGTGATTTAACATTGTTTCAGATATAAAGCATTAAATTCTGAGAGTAACCATAATGACAAAGGAATATGATGGTACAGCAACCATAATTTCTGGACTGTGTGCAGGGCAAACTGCTAAGGAAATTGTGGACTTCAATAAACATCCTTTTACATACAGTTGATAACGTGAAAGTGCATGATGCTGATCCTGATGTTGCCACACCAACAAGGAAAACACATAAGGTATACAAGTCTAGATATTATACACAGAATCCAGGAGGTCATCAATGAAGACCCAGGAAAGTCAATGCTCTCCATAGCAAAAGAACTGCAGATATCAGATGGCAATGGGTTGCAAGATCATTGCTGAAGATATCAGATACAGATCATATGCTCTTAGAAGAGGCTAGTTTATGACACAGCAGACAAAGGAAAGGCATTTGCCAAATATATGTCATTTTATCTTCCAGCAAGATGGTGCACCAGCACACAATGCCAAAAAGGTACAATAATTTCTCAGTGTCAGTGTTCCTGAATTCTGATCAAAGGAAATCTGGCTGCCTAGTTCACCAGATGCAAATCCTTTAGACTATTATGTATGCAACATTTATGAGAGAGAAGTTAAACAGCCTCATTCCAATAAAGAGGCTGTTAAAGTTAAAATTGAAAGCATTATGATGTTCATGGTTAAAGAAAAGTTAATTTTAGTATGCTCAAGACTCCCAAGTTGAATGGAGTCTATTATTGCAGCAAATGGAGACTTCTTTGAACAATTAAAAAAAAATAATGATTATATTTATGTATTGACATATAAGAATAAATTTATATCAAAATATAATACTTTTGCGGTATTTGTTTATTTTACTAAAACTTTGTCACTTTATGGTGTGCACCTTGTATACTTAAATGAATAATATAATGGTATATGGTTAAGCAATTGCTTTTTTGGCCACTAAATTTGGAAGTATTTACAATAAAGTCATTTGTTAAAACTTTAAAACTGTTGCTCATAAGCCCTGGCTGGTAGCACAGTGGATAAGGCGCCAACCTGCGAACCCAAAGGTCGCAGTTTGGATTCCCCAGCCAGGGCACCTAACCAGGTTGCAAACCAGGTCTCCAGTCAGGTCTATGGCTGGAGGCAGGTGAAAGGCAACCATACACTGATGGTTCTCTCCCTCCCAGCCTCTTTACTCCTCTCTCTAAAAATAATAAATAAAATCTTTAAAAAAAAAAAAAAAAAAAAAAAAACTGTTGCTCATACAGTTATCTGGGAGCAGATGGAATTTTTCTAGAAAAGCGCCACTGGAATAAACCTCATTTACTTATTCAGTCATTCAATATACTAGATGTCTTTTCTTATTATTTAAGCCTCTGAAAATATCTTTCTTCTTTAAACTACTGCAACACTTTGTACTTTCTTGACTTTTCCATGCCTGATGTCTTTGATCATAGCTATGTGGATACATAACTTATCTCTATTGCTCAGTTCTCTGTGTTTGTCTAGTTCTTACAGAGCGAAGATTGTGCTTTGACTTCCACCAGCACTTTATGCTTATATCACCTGAATGAATGCATGATAGAATAAATTAACAGTAAGAATGTGGACACCATTTTTACCTTGATAGATTAATTTATATCAACATCAGAAAATATTGTGTTTAGACTTAAGAAAATTTTTAAATGTTTTCCAAAACTTGTATGAATTATTATTTTTAAAAGTAGATAAAAATATAGAAAATAAACATTATAAATGTATGTACATGACAAATACATATTAGATGTCTGAATTATTAATTATCTAAATGTTGGTAATATTATTTATGATTATTTCTGAATTACAAGTATGTTGGCTTATCATGGACATGAGTGAAAAAAAATAAAATTAGTATTCATACCATAATGGTAACATTGATTATTTTAGTCCAAACTCTCCAAAAGAAAAAAAAATGCTAAAAGTGAAATTGCTATTAAACCTGGCATAGTCTTATCCTCTCAGCTTATTAAAAAGTAAATTAAACTTGAAGGTAAACCTTTCTTATTTATATAAGTTTTTATAAAATATAGGCCAGAAGAAAATAGAAATAATTAACATTTTCAGAAAGGCATCATATAATTTAATCCTTCTCATTTAATAAACCTTAGCTCCTTTTATAACTTGTTTGCTATATAAGTCAAAGCCCCAAGCTAGAATTTGGTTACATCAGAGTTTTTCTAAGGCAAATCTGCTTTCTAATTCTTTAATGAGATGATTCCATTGACTAGGTCCACTAGTTCATCTTACATTCATCACTGATTACAAAACTGCTACCTCAGCTCTTCCACTCATATTAAGGATGTTCCAAGGCTTTTATTGTCTTTTGACCTACATACCATAAGTTTGTTGTACTCTAAACTCAGTTTTTAATTCTTCCATGGTGGTGAAAATGCCCATAACACAGTCGCCTTCACAGCAATTAGGTTAACCAATAATAACAGTATTTTGTTATAGGGCAAATGATAATATTCTTTTCCTCCCTCAAATTTTGGATATATTTATTCTTTAAATTGTAAGTCATTGGTAATATGCCTTATTTCTTTCTTTCTTTTTCTTTAAATCAAGAATCAACTAAAGTTCTATATACCCTTGATGTATTCAATTTGTATTCTAAGAAGACTGAACTTAAAATCATATAAAATTTTAATACAATATAAATTACTTGTGAAAACATATATTGGGTATTTCTCCCAAAATCAGTGCTAAAGGCTTTACCTGCACTGTTACATCTTATTCTTTTCTTTTAATAACACTATTCAGTAGATACTACTATTCTTACCATTATGCAAATAAGAAAACTGAGGCACAGGGAAGTTATGATTATAACCCAAGCTCTCACACCTAAAAAATGCTGAAGAAGAGCTTTGGACCCAAATATTATGACTCCTGAACTCCTAGCTAAATCACAAGTAGCCTCCAATTATGCATGATATAAGCCATGCTCTAAAAATCAGAGTGATGGGAACTTAAAAGTAGAAGAAACCTATCATATAATTTCAGGAGTCATTACAGAGAATGAAACTGAGGTCAGGAAGGTGAAGTGACATGGGGAGAAATGCAGTGCTTGTAGGTTACTGGAAGAAGAGCTTGTAAGGGGTTGGAACAAAGTTAGAATCCAGTGTTCTTTACATTAGATCATCATTTTATAAAGAACTAATAACCTCTCAAGAACAAAATATAAATTTTCCTAACTCCTGAAAGGTACTTGAGATATAATAAAAATATCTGGTCTTCATCCCCAGTTCCTGGAATGGAGCTTTTAAAACTTTGGGAATTCCTAAATGACAGAAGTAACCTTGTTATGTTAATGAAGTAACTACTGGCTCGACATAGATTCAGAATGGGGACTGCTCACCAGAAACACCAAATACATGATCAAAGGGTA
Organism: Noctilio leporinus; assembly: GCA_004026585.1. Lineage (NCBI taxonomy): Eukaryota > Metazoa > Chordata > Mammalia > Chiroptera > Noctilionidae > Noctilio > Noctilio leporinus. The sequence continues at coordinate 165,769 of PVIW01002672.1, read as the reverse complement.
AAAAAAAAAAACTTTAGGCCAGCCTGACCTTTGTGGAAAAAAGAGGGGCTGGAGATTGAAACCATGTGACCAAAGACTTAAGCAAGCATGCCTCCATAATTACACCCCAATAAAAATTCTGGTACAGAGGTTCAGTGGAGCTTCCTTGTTGATGTATGTGTTGATATGCTAACAGTCACAAGTCTGGATTCCATGAGGAGAGGGTACAAATTCACATTTTCCCTAAACCCTGCATAGCTTACCCTGTATGTCTCTTTACTTGGCTATTCCTGATCTGTATCCTTTATAATAAAACTAGGGATCTGTAAGCTATTCTATCAAATTATCAAACAGAGGGGGTCATGGAAACCTCAAAAACTTATAGCCAATAGCTTACAAGTGAGGGTGGCCTGGGGACTCCCAAGTGTGGATGGCATCTCAGGTAGGAGGAGTCTTGTGGAAGCCTGAGCCTTAACATGCAGAATCTAACACCAACTCCATGTAGTTAAAGTAAGAATTGTGTTTCAGTATCCCAGTTGGTATCAAGCCAGTTGAATTAAAATGGAACACTTCAAGTAAATTGTTTTAAATTATCTGTGCCTAGATTCCTCATTTGTAAAATGTGAATAAGAATAATGCAACCTCTTATGGTGGAAGTGAAATTTAAGTAAATTATATTTGTGAAGTCAAAAAAGTACCTGATCTCTAGTTAATTGATAAATTACTACTATTATTATTCCTAGACAAATTTATTGTGGTATAGATATAATTTTATATTCTCCATTATTTTTCACCTTGCAAAGCACACACAGTTTTCCCTGTTGCTACGTACTCTTCATAATTCTCATTAATGTCATCATAATAATTTATCAGGTTGAGACAGAATGGTATACTTCACCACTACTTGCTTAAAAATAAAAGAATTTCATTTTTTGTTTTTAAATAATACAACTTTATGCATAAGATTTTTTCATATTTCTGAAAACTTACATATGATGTTTCTAAGATATTACCCAGCCAAAGAATACAATTATATTTACAGGTCAAAAACATATTTTCATATTGCTTTTCAAAAGGCTAGTATTATTTTACAATGACCAGAAAAATATACAAGTACATGTTTTCACCCCAATATCTCTAATGATGTTACAATATATTTTTTAAAGATTTTATTTCATTATTTTTAGAAAGAGGGGAAGGGAGAGAGGCAGAGAGGAAGAGAGACATCAATATGTGATTGAGTTTCACCTGCCTCCAGCCACAGACCTGACTAGAGACCTGGCTTGCAACCTGGTTATGTGCCCTGGCTGGGGAATTGAACCTGCGACCTTTGGGATCACAGGCCGGTGACCTATCCACTGTGCTACCAGCCAGGGCTATATTAAAATATTTTAATATATTAATTTTATATGTGTAAAATGGTGTAGTTTTATTATATTATATATGTTTCTTACATTTTTGAACATTAGTAAAGTGAAATATTTTCCACTGAAAAAAGAGTCCCTTCTGAATTAGTTTTTTCAGATGTTTTTTGGGTATCTATTGCTATTTTATGTTTTAGAAATTGGGTGAATTTTTCATTGAATGCAGCAGATATTAACCCACTCTTTCCTTTTTGGCAATTTTAAAATGACCTAAACATCATAGAAATGTCTTTACCAGAACTCTTTTGGTTGTAAGGAAAGGGAATCCTCACACTTGTGTTTATTCGGTAGAGGGTATTTGAAAGGATGTAGAGAAAAATCATGAAAAGGAAGCACAGAGAAAAACACTAGGTCTCACAAAGCCTAAAGAGTGATCAGCTGCTGGCACAGCTTCTCTCTTCAAGTTACTTTCATTCTTTATGTTGCTATAAACTGCCCTTGCCCACTCTGCTGAACATGGACAATTCTAGTTTCTTCACTGTTTTGGACACAGCCCTCAGGTCCAGGTGATCTTATAGACTGAAGTCTAATATCAGCTAACTGAGCCCCTGTCTGTATTTCAAGTCAGATTAGACTATTTTCACTAAAATTCCCACCCTGGTATCACCTGTCCAGGGTCCTGAAGCCATGCATTATGTGGGATCAGTCTTTCTTAAGCCTTTGCCAGGTAGTTTTTCTAAGAAAAGGGTATGAAATTGGCTAAGAAAATGACTGGTATGTCTAGTAGTAGGTACAATGGAGAAACCTGATTTTCGTTTGTGCCTGGATTTAGCTAAATGGCAAAGTTCTAGGGCATAATTCTGATAACCACTACAAATTTGGTACCATCCCAAAGCCAACTTCAGGTTTGATAATTTGCTAGAAGTTCTCACAGAACTCACTGAAACTAATTTACTCACAGTTTTATTTATTATTTTTAGAGAGAGGAGAAGGGATAGAGGCAGAGAGGGAGAGAGACATCAATGTATGGTTGCCTTTCACCTGCCTCCAGCTACAGACCTGGCTTACAACCTGGCTTACAACATGGTTATGTGCCCTGGCTGGGAATTGAACCAACAACCTTTGAATTCCCAGGCTGGCACCTTATCCACTGTGCTGCCAGCCAGGGCCCACAGTTATTACTAAATAGAGGGAGGGAAAGAATACCTATCAAAATAAGCCTATTGAAGAGATGTACAGCAGAGAGTGTGGGAGGGTTGCAAATGGAAACCTTCCATTGTTTTCTCCTCTTCCAGCATTGATACATAAAAATACAGAGTATTTCCAATCAGAAAATGTCATCTGAGCTTCAGTGTCCAGAGTTTTTACTGGGGCTTCATTATATAGGCATAACTGATTGATTGAATTCCCTTGTGGTTGAACTCATTCTCTAGGATGACTAAGTCAGTCCCATGCCACAGCTGTGATGTGTGGTCAGTTCCACCACAAGACTATGTGGGAGTGGTGGCCATGATCAGTCTCCATCTTATTGTCATTATCTAGCTAGTCAATAACAAACAAGAACTATTTCCCAGGAGCCAGAGACAAAGGCCAGACCTTTTCTTTGGGCAAGGTCCTTTACCACAAATATGTAATACTGTATTTAAAATGAAAACTAATGATAAAATTAAGCCAATTTTTCTCTTTTTGTTTTAAATTTTTAAAACATTTTATTTATTATTTGTTTAGAGAGAGGGGAAGGGAGAGAGAGAGAAAGGGAGAGAGACATCAATGTGTGGTTGCCTTTCACCTACCTCCAGCTAAGGACCTGCCTGGAGACCTGGCTTGCAACCTGTTTATGTGCCCTGGCTAGGAGTTAAACCAGTGATCTTTGGGTTCACAGGCTAGTTCCTTATCCACTGTGCCACCAGCCAGGGCCAAGCCAACTTTTATATAATATAGTATACATATTATTTCATTTAATCCTCATATTAATCAGGAAAATAAATATTTCTTCTATAACACAAATGAATAAAGATCATAGAGATTAAATAATTTGCCTACAGTCACATAACTAGCAAATGCTAAGTCCATTTGTCTTCAAAACTCATTCTTTCCTGTCCGAGGCATGCTCTCTAGAGGCACATACAGATTTAAAATAAAAGTTTCTGGAATAATATATAATTAATTAAAAATACATACACACACACACACACACACACATATATATATGTATAAATATATATATATATTTAGTTCACAGTATTTTGATGAGTATATATTCAAATTAACCTGTACAGCACTTAAATCCTCATATATGGTCCTAAATGAAATTAAAAACTTTCAGTTTCCCATCTGAGGTAAACACAATTTGTAGTTGTGATTAAAGGTCACAGGAATATTTAACATCAAGCTGACTTTTTCGTTCTACTCATCACTTCCTCCCGTTTACCTCTATCCAGGTAGATACTAAAAGTTAATTCTGTTTAGGGAAATACATCAGCAATTAAAAATTATAATTGAAAGTCAACTATAAATACATTTAATCACTATTATTTTTATCGGAGCCTCTCCAGCCTCTGTAGCCTGGTAAATGAGGGCTCACAGGGTGCTGGTGAGCTGGCAAATTTCCTCAGCATTATGAACATCGCAACCTTATTAAAATTCAGCAGTCCAAAATATAATGATGCAGAAACAGAAGCCAAAAGCAAGGAGCACCAAGCTTCTGTCATTCAAATGCTATCTTTTCTCCACTTAAACCTCCAAGTTAACCAGAGTCAGTTTCATTATACTTTTCTTTGCTTGTACCTTAAAAACCTAGGCTTATATATAATGCGAGGCAAAAACTCACTTCAAGTTATGGAAGAGGAGACTCCACTTTACTGTCAGTTACCAGTCAGTGGAATCTTGCCTCAAGAAGGAGGAGGAAATGGACAAGGCCAAGTAACATCTCTCTCCAGCCAAGATAAGGCCACTCAAAGAAACTCTCAGTAAAAGAACACAAATTCTTAGAAAATTTTTCCACTTTAACTGTTTCATCCACTATAATTAAGACTTGTTATTTAGCTATGTATTTTCTTAATGATTGTTCCAAGAAAGAAATTGCTTGAATTATAAATTCCAAAATTAAAAATGGGGAAGGAAAAGCTGGAGAAGGTGAGCATCTCCACAAAAACATGATATATGCCAGCTTCCTTAGTTAGTAATATATTTTGGGCCACAGGTTGCTCTCTAGACATAAGAGAGAAATATAAAAGCCTCCCGGAAGTAAATAAAAAAGGAAAAGTTTACAGCAAATAAACTGAAAAAATAAGATTGTTTCTTGGTTCTTTCACAGGGGCAACTATTGAATTGAACAACTTGAAGCATTTAATTAATTTAAAATGTTTCTAAAACACACACTGGGTAGTTTCTGGAAAAATGTGGAAAGGCCAATTAAAAAAAAATAATGTTAGCTGGGTAAAATTCTCCAAATCCTAATGCTTTTCTTCTATGAAAGAGATTAATGCTGTTTGTTTGTGTGGTTGTTTTAAATATCTTATTTATTTTTAGAGAGAGGGGAAGTGGGGTGGAAAGAGAGGTAGAGAAACATTGACAGTTGCCTCTTGTATGTGCCCTGATCAGGAATGAATTTGCAACCCAGGCATGTGCCCTGACCCTGCAGGAATTGAGCTGACAACTTCCCCAGTGACCTTTTGGTCAATGGAACAACACCCAACCGACTGATCCACATCAGGAAATGCAATCCATTTTTTTTTTTTTTTTTTAAGTTACAGAAATAAAAAGGAAAGCATGTCAATTAACTGATTAGAAATGAAAAAGAATGACTTTTTTCTCTCTGTATTTTAAAGTCAATTCCCATTCCTTAAATTAACACATTGGACTGAGATTGCTTCAGTACCAGTTACACTCTCTAGCAATGTTTCCTCTCTTTTGAAAATGTGAACCCTTCTGTTAATTAACATAAAAAACTCATACTCCTGCATAAGGAAACACTAGCTGCTTTTGTAACAGATCAAAAGGGGGAGATTGCAGTGTCTTAACAAAGACAAGTTTACTTCTTGTGTTGTTACACCAATGCTGATATTGACATCCATTTGTGTGTGGTGGGGGAGAGGGGGGTGAGTGGGTTCCCCAGTTGGGTGGTTGTTCTGAAGGACTCAGAGCAGCTGATCACTGACAGAGCTGGAAGTGACACACATCATTTCACCCACAGTTCACTGGCCAGAACACAATCCCAGAGTGTCACTAATGAAAGGGTAGATGGGAAACGCAGTCTAAGTGGGTGCTAAGGAAGAAAAGGAAATGAGTTGGATGAGCACTAACTAGTCTTTGTCACATTCCCAAGAAAATTCTGATAAATCCTCACAGAAGATGCCACTTATAAAGCTCATGTCTTAGAGTGTAGATACTGTGTATCCCTTCCAACCAAGAAGATTCATGCATTCCTTTAACATACGTTTATTCAGTGCCTACCAAGTGCCAAAACAATTTAAGGAAGAAGATGTACTAATGAAAAAATAAAAATCTCTTTTCATATGGAGATTAATGAAGAGTGATAAGACAATGAACAAAAATGGGTAAATTTTATAGCATATTAGAAGGGATTAGGACTAAAGATAAAAAAATGTGGGGAGAGGAGAGGCAAAGAATGCCAATACCTGGAGGAAGGAGTTACAATTTTAAGTATGGCAGTCAGGATTTACAATGAAGTGAGGATGTACCATGAGAAAATGTATTCAAGCATTTGTTACATGGTCTCTATTTAAATTTTTCCAATGTAATTTTATACAATCCTGACCTTGGTTTATTAAAATACGACCACTTCTCTGAGAGTCTGATACTATCTTTTCTCCTCCACCAACCCAAGTGATAATCCGTCCTATAAAATAAGTATAAAGTACTTACCTTCTCAACTCTAACAAGTACCAACCAAGATAGATTCTTTTAAATGCGGAAAAAATACCTTGGATTTCATGTACTCCAACAGAATCCTTTGATGTCTGGATATTAAAGGAGAGTTAATGTCTTGACCAAAAAGACTGCATAAATGGTAAGGTAGGAACAAAAGCCCATTTAATCTAAATGATCTTGAGAAACAATTTATATGTATGGGGACTTACAAATCCAAATAACCAGTGAACTTTAAACACTTTTAAAATGACTCAGGACATTCACCTTATGTAGAACTGGTTCAACAAAAAATTGTCAAGGCAACGAGGAAAATGCTAAAATAAACTTGGAGTTCCCCTAACCTAAATCCTGGCTTTTCTCTCTAGTACCTGGCCATATGCTCAGCTGTCTCCCTTTTTTAATTTGTTACTTATTGATTTGGGAGACAGAGTGAGACCATCAATTTGTTGTTCCATTTATTTATACATTCATTAATTGTTTCTTGTATGTGTCCTGACCAGGAATCAACTCGCAACCTTTGTGTATCAGGATGATGCTTTAACTAAACTATCCCATAAAGGCCACTTTGTCCCTTTTTCAATGCTCAGTTCTTTTATTTTTATTTTTTTCTTAAGATTCCATTAATCACCATCAGAGAAAAGGGCAGGGAGGGTGGAAGAAAGCATCAATGTACAGTTCCCTTTCATGTGCCTCCAGCTAAGAACCTGGCTGGAGACCTGGCTTGTGACCTGTTTATGTGTCCTGACTGGGAATCGAACCAGTGACCTTGGGTTCACAGGCTGGCGCCAGTCTGCCAAGCCACACCATCCAAGGCTAAATACTCAGTTCTTAATTTCAGAGATTTCAAACTAAATTTATGCCCAGTGGATTTCCCTGACTCAGCATGTTACATTATTTCATCTCTGCCAGGTATCATTTTGGTTGGTGTCATGGAACTAAAGCTTAAGACAATGATCATAAATGGAGAGAATTAGACAGGATTTATAGTGTTTATATTGAAGTGCTTTCTAAAATATATATATATTTTTTTTCTTCTAAGTTTCCAAAAAGGCAATGATCTCCATTTCTCAACCCAGCCAGCTCCCTGCAAGAAGAATGGAAGGAGCTCACTGAACTTAACAGCACGTATGACTTTGAGAATAAATTATTTCATGTACAAATCTGTTTCTTTCTTAATACCCCAATTCTATTTTCTAGACTCAAAATCCATCCCAGTGGCAAAGTTTCTCATAAACTAAGAGGGAAGTCTTCCTTCCCTCTTAAATAGCCCTCCTAGGAAAAAAAAATCTGTTCCTGAAAAATAACCTGGTATTTAAAGGTCTGTCTCTAGCCCAGGACTTACAGACTTTGGTCACATATTACAATTTTTTTTTTCCAGACCTCTTGCCTGCTGAATACTTCCAGAAGGAGTAATTGCAGCCTTCCCCAAGGAGCAGCATCTACATGGGTGGCTACCAGTAGATATCATTTCCAGGAATCAAACTCTGCCTACCTGGTCATGAACCTTCCTATTATTTGACAGTTGGCACTTGAATAGTCAGCTTTCTGGATGACAGAATGACCAATTGCAGTTTCTTGAGCAGCCACAGTCTCTAATCTTAGAGAGATGATGGTGAGCTGTCAGTCATCTAGAGCTGCGTTGTGCAATATAGGGCCACTAATCCATGCACAACTAATAAAATTTAATTTTAAATTATTAAAGTTAAAAAATATTAAAACTTCAACTCTTCAATTGCACTAACCACACATTTCTAGTTCTCAGCACTCCATATGTCTAGTGACTACCACAGTGGAATATTTCCATTATCACTGAAAGTTATTGAGACAACACTGATCAAGAACTTGGAAATGAAATGTGAAAAGACAAAGATTTGGCCAAGAGGAATCAGTCCTGATTAATTTGTGCAGTTAAAAATGTATATTGAACTATGCTGATCCTATTCCTAATGGAACTAATATTCTAGTAGGCTTAAAGTATGATTGAAAGACCTAGATAATTAAAGGCAGGACTGGTCTATTTTAGTCATTGATAAACACAAAAACCTGGGACAGTGACAGACACATTGTAGACACACAGTAAATACATCTTAAATGGATGATCAGATACCTATTATTGGTTAATTATAAGAAGATCATCACAGAGAATTAGGAACAATTTTCTAGTTTCCATTAACAGGTCAGGTTAAATAACTTGCTAGATATATTAATCCTTTTTTTATGGCCACCAATCTTCTAGTAACTAATTCCATATCTTAAGCCTATTAATACCAAGAAAAAATGAATAGATGGGGCCATTATGGCTGCAAAACTATATTGGTCATGTTGTAGTTGAAACTAGCACACATAATCAGATATCAGTCCTCTGTGAGTCTGGGGCATGAATAGGTTTTCAGTGCCAATATTCTCTGAAAAAAGGCACAATCAAATTTATACACAAACCACAGACTTCAGTATTTAGACCACATTGGTCTCTATTGTGGCCACATCTAAGTAATCAAACCTTTGATTACTCTATTTAACATTATTTAAGAGTAACAGAATGTGTTTGTTTCCAAGCTTGTGACTTAGGAGAGCTTTTCCCTGGTCCTCCCAATCATCCAGAAATGTAAGCACAAAATTGAGCCATGCCTTCTTAGTTAGACTTGTAAACCTGGCAGAGGGTTTAGATTGGGGAATATCATGGAGAAAAGGGCAAGAACTAGTCAAAATATTAGAGTTAGGAGCCTCCAAAGTCAGAGGAAGAGACTAATATTGGGGAGAAAGGAAAGCAAAGAGATGAGAAGAGTATTCAGGTATTCATTTTTGAGGCTGATTCTGTATTTGGACTATAAGACAGAGAATTTATGTTATCATCTGAATAACTGTCTACAAGTTTATTTTCATTGTGCATACCTAGATAATCAAAACTTCAGAAGTTTATTTGGTTTACTGCTCTTGTAACCTTTCCCATACTTCTCTATACATAGATTTTACAAAGCTGGATGGGAGGGAAGTATGAGCATATTTACTCATGTACCCACCTAGGTCTATCATTAAAGTCATACCTGAAAAGAATATGTAGACTGGAAAGGAAGAAGTGATGTTTCATAAAACCAAGTAGTCCATAGACATCAGTCTTAGGGTGACATGAGGATGTTGCAGCTGATCTCCCTCACACCCTAAAAACATGACCAGTCAGCTTTATGAATAAGTATTATCCTGATATTTTTGAATGAACAACTCAAGTACTTTTAGGAAGAAAGGATATTTGATAAAGTTAGTTGACATTCTTCTTAGAAATGATCAAAGAATATTCACATATATAAAATTACTGAATGGGGGAGACAACATACTTGGTTTTCAGTCTTAATCCTATCACTAACTACTGTAGATGGACTACTTACTTCTTCTGGTCTATCATCTGTGGTCTCTTACATTATTTTCTTTAAAAGGATATCATAGGTTGGAGGTAGGTTAGTGTTCAATTTGATTAAAATAAAAGGGAGCAAGAAAGAGAAACAGGGAGGGAGAAAGAAGATACCATTGAATGTCAAAATATTAGATAAGTAATGTTCTAATGAAGACTTCTCCTGAATCATTACCCTATTTATGTCTGTAAAAGAAACATGCAATCCCAACATTTTTATTCAGTAAATCAATTTTTCATCTGAAATCAGGTTGACACCATCTTTGGGAAATGTTTGTAGTAGGCACTTTGGTTTTCTTCGGTTACAAAAATGTTTAAATTCATCCAACAAATAAACATACAAAATGTCAAAATAATATTGTAACAGAAATACACACAAGCCAAGTAGCATCAGATGTGCATTCTAATTTGTGGCCCTAATTGAACCTGATGTGAACAGAGGCCTAACTGATCCAGGACCCCATAAGGGATTTTGACAACATGTGTTTGCTTTGTGTTGTACATGTTGCAATTCCTAGATGCATCTGAGTTAGCACTGAAGCAATACTTTTTATTTCCAAAGCATTTCATAATCATTAATAATTTATGCCTTACAACATTCCTCCAAGGGAAGCCAATAGCAAGACACCAGGAGCACAGATGAAGAAACAACAAGAGGAAGATGTTCAATGACATGGTAGAAACTGCAGGGAAAAAAGACAATATTAAAGCAAAGTGCTCCACTCCTCATAGAGACATCTCAAGGTAAGAAGGTGACACCGAGTCTTTCCAAAATGAGGCCACATCTATTTTCTCACCACCAATGAGTTAACCCTCAAAAACTCCCCTTCCCTGTTTCTACTCTTTTCTTGCTGGCTCCTTAATCCCTTTAATGTCTGAAGTCACACTTTCACAATGTTAAAGTGATTTTGGTTTTTGCTAGTTGCAATTCACTTGGTTATCTTAGACTGTAAACTAATAGAAGTTTTAAAAAATACCCTACATAACCAAGGGGAAAAGACCAAAACTATTTAAACTATCCTACTGGATAGTTTATCCACTTCATATACAGTTTTGTCCCTATTTTAAGGTCTTCACAGATCTGCTGATATTCATCCACAAAGTTCTTGGCACTGAAGTTCCTACTATAAAAATGCTGACTGTTCCTTTGGGCTTCTATTCCCACTGCCACACTCCCACCTCCTGTTTCAGGATAGGATGGATACTTAACAAACCCTAAGTTAAGAAATCTTGCTGCTCCAATTTCTGGAGGCCATTTGCCTAGTTATATTCATGCAACATGCTTAAGTGTTTACAAAGGATCTATTCCTGAAAGAGTATATATTCACTATCATTTTATAAACTATACAACATGTTTTTATTGAGTTATATTATAATGTAATAGATTTTTTTATCTTTAGATTATAGGTATATCAAACTGTCAATTGCTCTTGATCTTTCATTTTAAATGTAGTTACTTTCTCCTTCCATTATTCCCCCTCAGGAAGCATCTACAAATCTCTATTAGAGAAGCCTGAAATACAGAGTTTTAGAAGTATTTGCTTCTTCTTGTAAAGTAAGTCCTTAATTTGCCATCTAGATTTATTGCCAACATTTTTCTTAACGGATGGCAAAGCTATTATCAAACAAAATGTTCTTCAAAGATAGCTTCAGGACAATGCTTTGTTGATAGCAAACCACAGGTATACAGAACTCTCTGAAATTTTCTTATATTTTTCCTTTGGTTGAACCTGAGTAGAGTTTCTCATAGGGTAGGTAGTCTTGAACTCATCAGAATCATACCATATTAAAGTAACTTACTAGATATTATAATTTTATCTTGCTATAATTTAATGGATTTTTACTATTTAATATATCACATTGACAATGGCATCTACATGGGTAGGACTTCGCTTAAAGTTTTGTGAGTCACAGAAGTTACCAAAGAGTAAATTGCATAATCAAAGTATACAAACTGCTCATCAATACTTTCCTAATCATTTATGTCCTACAGAACATCCAAATAATCTTAATGTAGATATGGGGATATTCTGGATGTTTTTACAGGAAGTGCTTTGTACAATAAGTGGAATCCTGTAACCTTTCATTTGTCATTCTAAAGGAAATAAGTACCTTTCCCCACCCCCAAAAATCAGTAAGTGATTAAGTAACTCAACACTCCCCTCAAAATAATTTTGGTATGGTTTATGCAAGATCAGAATATAACATGATTCTAAAATCATGGAAATTAAGTCTAAAAATCTATAATTTGAAAAGAAAACCTTGTGAAAAGAAAGTGAATAGTAAGCATGGAGAAAAAAAAAAAAAGTATGTATGTAGAGCCTGGATAATCAGAAAGCCAAGATTTGTAGCTTTTAATTAACACTAATTAGGGGAGAATGACACTGGATAGAAATGGGAATAAAAGTTCAAGTCTACCTGGCTGGTGGCACAGTGGATAAGGTGCCGGCCTGCAAACCCAGAGGTCACTGGTTCAATTCCCCAGCCATAGGGAATTGCTGGTTCAATTCCCCAGGGCACATAACAGGGTTGCAAGCCAGGTCTCCAGCCAGTTCCATGGCTGGAGGCAGGTGAAAGGCAACCATGCATTGATATTTCTCTCCCTCTCTGCCTCTCACCCTTCCCCTCTCTTTAAAAATAATAAATAAATAAATATTTTAAAAAGTCAAGTCTAGAAAAATACGTTCTATTGTGAGACAGGTTGGGTTATTCTGGAGAAAAGAGCTCCAGGACACTCAACTCTGTTGCACTAACAGGAGACTGTTACCAAGTCATCTTCTGTTGCTAATTCATCTCTCCCAGCACTCTTAATCCAGGCAACGCAAGCAGAGTATTGTTTTAGACTAATTGAAATTCAATATAGTAACATGAGGCCAATTTATCCAAAAGAAAGGTAAAAAGAAAAATTGGCACAGAGGAAAAAGAAAATTTGATGTGGAGGAAAAAGATAAACTTAATTCCATACCCTGGTTATTTTACCAAGATAATGGAAGCAGGTAAGGCCATGGTAGATTTCTACATGACTTATTTTCCTCTGTAGCTCTTATAAGACTAGGAAATGTGGGTCAATAGTCCATTTACCTATTTTTTAGGTTAGGGAAAATAATAGTATGACACAGAGCTATACTCTTACTTTCAGCTTTGATGCAAAACTACAATGAATAAGCTTTAGATCAGAAAATAAACATTTTCATTTAATATTTCTAATTGAACAAATATTAATTTTCATTTACTATTTCTAGTTGAACAAAAAATGGTTCAAATAATATTCAAAAATAATCATAGTATTAGGAATTGTCCTGGAAACATAAGTTTACTTGTTCAGAAGGCTTTACAACAAACCACCTACCTCTCTTGGAATCTGCAAATTCACTGGTAAGTACAAAATAAGTTACTACAGAAATTTTTTCAGCTGTGCTCAGGATTCCCAGTCATGCTGGGCTCCAATGCTGGGAACAATTTTGCAGGCAGTATTTCCATCTGGCCCCCAGCTGGCAAGCAGCCAGCATCCTGGATGGTCAACTGCATATGAGCTGAAACATTTGCCAGCCAATGAGCAATTTATTTTTCTGTTTGCTGTTTTGTCAATTGATTTCTTAGAGTGAAAATTGCCAGTGCTGGAACCCACCTGCCAATACTTTCATCTCTGCCAAATTATTTTGAAAACATAACATGAACATCAGGACACACATAACCCAATACCTCACTTGTAACAGATTAAACTCTTATTATTATATTCTAAGGAACTTAGTTGAAAAAGGTTTTCAGGTGTTATCTATCTATCTGTCTATTCATATATATATGTATATATATATATGAATATACATACATAAATACTTAAAATACTTCCTTTGAGTTTCTGAACAGTGAATATTTTTTACCGCAATATCTTTCCTGCTAATGACGTACTTGCTAGAGGCTAACTATAATAGATTAAATGGGTTTATGGATGGAGCCAGCACAGACTTTTGTTGATATTAATGAGCTTTGGTGACTGAAAGATGAAATGTTCCAAATATACAGATTGTACAATTCTAAAAGTTATTATCTAAATTGTAAATACTGTGCTTATAAACTAAAAACTTATAATCATACTTTAAAATGAACCATAATGCTGTGTTTACAATCAGAGTTTTAAAAGGGGGGGGGGGTAAGCATACTTTTATAATGCACCATTTGGCAGGGTGGTTAAGAATTGAAATTTTGTAAACTGACCCTTTGTGTTCCTAATCCAGGCTCCATGGAATATTAAAATATTTCAGGCAAGTAACTTAACCTTTCCATGCCTCCGTTTCCTCCCCTGCAAAATGGGAATAATAATACATCATAAGGTTATTCTTAAATTAAATGAAATGACACAAGAAAGGTCCTTTTAAAAGTGCCTGGCACACATTAAATCTTTGAGAAATGTCAGTTGTTCTTATTGCCATCTTGAACTTATAAGCACTTCTGAGTTTGATGGATAACCAGATCTAAGGAGAAAAATATATCCCAGGCCTTTTATAAAGGACTGTTGGTGAATCAGCAACGGCAACAGGGCACTTTGAAGTGAAGGTTTCAAGGAGGGAGCTTGCAGTGATCCTCAGAAGACTTAGCTAGACCCTCCAGGAGAGAAACTCATTGGCATGCAAAGGTAAACATGGTTGAAAAGCTGTATAAGAAAAATAGAATGAATAAGTACAAGTTAGGGTATTTTATGCAATGTCTTATCAGTCATAATGGGTAGAATTAAAATTACAATGCAATGTGGCTTAAGTGGGTTTTATGTATATGTGTAGAGAAGAGGAGAAGAAAGAGAAACAGGTTAGGGAGAAAGAAGAGTTCCTGGAATAAATATCTTCACTAATCTGAAAGAGAGCGTTCTTAACCTAATTTTGGAAAGTACTCCAAAGCCAGTGAAGATTTTTCAGTATTATTTAGTGGATTTTTGACCTCCTAAACTCAAAACTCAACAATATTGATAGGGATGGTTGAGGAAATAATGTTTGGGGGCAAGAATCTTATAGAAGTTTTAGAAAGAAGATACAGGTTAGAACAGTAAATTAGACAACGGTGAAGACAAACAGAGCTATGTTCCACTGCAATTCTCTTACTAAAAAAAAATAGCTTTCTTAGTTCCTTAAACTCGCTCAAGCTAGTTTTTGACTTGGGAAAAGACAAACACAGGCCTCACATCACCACACAATATGTTTGGACATTATCAAAGCCTAAAGACCTGTTGAAAATCAACTTTTAAGAGCAGCAACGCTGTGGTTCAGAAGAGAAATTGAAGGTGCAAAAGAGAGAAAGGGCCACCCTAATAACAGACCCCTCAGTGCCAGGCAGAGCCTCTGCGCCTGCACAGTCTCAGCCAGAACACACAGAGAAAGGTTAATTTTGAAAAACAAGAGTTCTGAAATGTCTGAATTCTTTCCAGGGGTTCTAAGAAGGAAAGCATATAAACATATTGAAGAGGGAGAGGGCAGCCTAGAGAAAACTCCATTTAAAAAACCCTCTCCTGCCCCAAGTGAGGGTGAGGCAAAAAAAGAGATGAGCTGTGAAAGCAAACTATAGGTCAAAGAAATAAAACAATTACCAAATCTCTGTGAAAGGCCTTAAAAGGGAAATTAATTTACACCAAACAAAAAATAAACTCCATTTTTTTGTTGTTGTTAAAAATTCATGGTTAGTTCCTAGTTTGTAATTTCCTCTTAGGTAAACCAAAACTGTCTTCTTACTCTAAAATGTTTTCACTATCAGATTCTAATAATGCAATAAAAAAGAAGTGTGTTAAGTATCCACCACACTATTAGGGAGGCACACAGCCACATGTGAGGGAAACTACAATGACTAGCAAGGAAAGGGCCTTGTTCTCAACTCCTTGTGATTTAGGTGTGGAGATAAGACTCAAACCTTTAAATAAAGTGTCTCATTTAATTTTATAAAAACAGATGTTCAACTAGTGTACAAGAAGTATGAAAAGGAAATTGCATCTTGACTTTTTGGCTGGCCTGGGTTTGTCTGAAGAAAATTTAAGAAAAGAAAATATTACAGGCCTGGCTGGTGTGGCTTAATGGATTGAGTGCCAGCCTGCGAACCAATGGGTATCTGGTTTGATTCACATGACTTGGGCACATGACTTGGTGGTAGGCTGGCTTCACAGTTGGGGGAATGAAAGAGATAACCACACATTGATGTTTCTCTTCCTCCCTCCCCTTCTCTCAAAAAAATAATGAGTAAAATCTTTAAAAAATTTTTTAAATATACATTTCAACTGGGTTGGTGAAAGGTGCAGTTCACATAGAATTACTAAAGTTAAGTGAAGGGACCACAGTAAGCAAAGTATGTCTATGTCGGTAAAAGTGCAAAGCAAATGTTCTAGAAAAAGAAAGTTTTAGAGAATGCAAATAGATCAGCTCGGCTAGAAGTATCGTGAGCAGAGAGAAATGGAATCTAAGATCTGACCTGCAAACCTACAATTGCCCTGGGTGTTTGGGCCTGACATAAACAGTTGTGCTAGTGGCTGACTCAAGAGCCTCTTTTCAGCCTCTTAAATGTTACTTTTATGTCATTTTGCTACATGTGGAAAGTTACGAGATAAGGGAACATTTATGTTCTTTGAGAAAGTTATCAAACAAGACAATAAATAATGAGTGTTGATGAGAATGTGAAGAAAACGAAACACTCATGCACTACTGGTGGTATGGTAAACTGGTGCAGACACTATTGAAAGCAGTATGGAGGTTGTTCAAAAAATTAAAAATAAAACTACTACATGACCCAGCAATTCCAATTAAAGATATTTATTCAAATTTAATGGGAAACACTAACCTGAAAAATATATATGCACACCCATGTTTACTGCAGCATTATTTACAATAACCAAGATATGGAAGCAATCTAGGTGCCCATCAATAAACAACATGAGTGACAACATGAGTAGGCCTAGAGGGTATTATGGTAAGCGAAGTAAGTCAGATAGAAGAAGACAAATGCCATATGATATCACTTATATATAAAACAAAATAAAGAATGAATAGAATAAAAACAGAATCATAGACACAGAGACCAAATTGATGTTGACAGATGGGAGGAGGTTGGGGAATGAGTCAAAAAATTGAAAAGAATTAGCAATTAAAATTGCTAGCTATGAAAATATAGTCACAAGATGTAAAGTACAGCATATGGAATATAATCAATATTATAATAACTCATATGGTATCAGATGGATACTAGATTTATTAAGGGAATCACTTCATAAGTTATGTAAATGTCTACTCACTATGTTATACATCTGAAACTGTTAAAATATTGTATGTTAATGGTAATTGGAAAATATGTATTTAAAAAATAAATTAAAAAAAAAAAAAGAATATGGCCAAAGACATTTGAAGTCCACTGTCACTCTGGACTTCATGTTGTGAGAGAGTAAATTTCCTTATTGTTTTAGTCAGTTTGTATCAGAGTTATTCTCTTATTTTTAGTTAAAAGTTAAAAATGTTTCTAGTCAGGGTTTAAACATTGGTTAAGAAAATTGAATCTTATAAATTCTACTTATTAGTATATACATTTAATAATTAATTAATAATTAAACATTAATATTTGCAATAATACTTTATATTTATATATAAATATAAATATGCAAATATAAATCTTTTTATGTTGCCCAGCACTACAGGAGCAATCAATGAATGTAAATCACTATTAGCTTTTAATAGCTAACATTTGAAAGGCATTTTGCAGTTTAAAATAAAGCATTTACTTTTCCCCCATTTGATTTCCTCATCATCACTGTGAGGGAGCAATATTACCTCAGATGAAAAATTGATCAAAGTGAGAAATTGGTCTAAGAGAATAAATGACTTTCCTGAGTTAATATCTAATTGGAGGTAGAGTAAAACCATGTATATTTCTGACTACAAATATCTTGCTGTTTACAATACCCCACATAATCTTACTAATTTGCTATAATACATAGAAGAAATAAAAAACAAAGGTATATTTTGGTGAGTCAAAATGGTCTCATCAGTCAACAAAAGTTTACAAAATTACAGAAAAAAATGTGGAGAGTTATACAGAAATCTCCAATGGATATTCAATCAAAGACTGAATCAATCATGTTTTCAAAACCTACACATAAGAAAAACTAGTTACCATCTTTAGAAGCTAGCTTTGAAATAAAAGACTCAAACATTATAAAGCAAAATGTTCAGAGTTAGTTAATGAGGGCATTGGGGACAAAAAACTTGTGTGCAGTTTTTGAGAACTTTTCAAAATTTGTACCACAGAGAATGACAACTGAGAAACCACAACATCTTCATAACAACAGGACAATTTATTTGTCTTGGAGTATGAATGCCTTTTAACATAGCTCTAATTAGAAAAATATAGTCTTATAAAACCTTCTTAGAGCTTTGATCTATTGGTCCAATCTCAAAAAGCATTTTTTAAAAGATTTTACTTATTATTTTTCAGAGAGAGGAGAAGGAAGAGAGGAAGAGAGGGAAAGAAACATCAATGGATGGTTGTCTTTCACCTGCCTCCCGCTATGAACCTGGCTGGAGACCTGGCTTGCAACTTAGTTACGTTGCTCTGGCTGAGAATGGAATCAGCAGCCTTTGGGTTCGCAGGCAGGCACCTTGTCAACTGTGCCACCAGCCAGGGCTCAAAAAGTATTTTTTAAAGAAAAGCAATGAATCAATTAATCAATGAATCCACTGAAGTTCTTTGCTTTTTTAATTCCATAACAAGAATATACTGTATACAGCAATGATACCTAATGAATATAGAATACAGGTCTGTGTACTTTATATAAATTACTTAATTGAATCATAATAATATCCCCTTTAGTTATTACTGTTATTTTACCTATATTTTACAGATGAGAAACTGACTTTAGAGTTTCTCAGGTTCTAATCTGAAAATGTAGGTAAAATAACAGTAATAACAAAGGGGATATTCTTAGTGGACCAAAGTCGTGTACCTTGTAAGTGGCAGGTTTGGGATTCAGCCTCAGACTCTACAGTGACCTGTCCATTTCCCCCATAGAAACAACTCCTCATCCCACAATGATCTCTAACTTTCTGGGATTTTTTTCCTCTTAGTTTTGACCTAATCAGCCCTTCCCTCTCAATTTCACATCACAAAATTCTAAGCTGACTAAAAGTAAAACTTGACAAGGAAAAAATCCCTTTTGGAAGAGAAAAGAAGGGAAGGAAAATTAGTGATAAAGCCTGGATGTTCTTCAGCTAGAAGAGATAACAGGAAAAGATGAGGGACTTGAATTTTTATTGGAAAACTACTTGGAAGATTCATTGAAACATAAATCCCCAGATCCCACCCCTACAGAGTGCATTTCAGTTTGTCTGTGGTTACAGCCTCTAAATTTGCATTTCTGAGAAGTTCCAGATTGATGAGGACCACGCTCTGGGAAATATTGCTCTAGGTCAACAGCTCTTTGCTACTATTTGAAAGAATACTACTTTAAGACTTCATTCAATTTTCCAAAAGTTTTTCCATATTATCCAAGCCTAAACAACATCGAGTCACTGGGCTTAACTTCTAATGAGGCATTGCTGTCCCAAGCCTAAGGGAAGTAGGACCCAGAGCAAGAAACCAAGCTTCTTCTCCCTTAGCTAGTGTAATAAAATAAAATAATCGTCATTTTGACTCCATCTTGTCTAAGCTTGTCCAGTTCCCACAGCATGTCGGTTAGCAACTTCTGTTTAATTCTGTACATAAATATGTTAATCATTAGAAGAATCTAACCTAAGTAGTCTAAGAATTACTGAAAAATCTCTCTGCTTGAAATTAGCTTCCCAAGGAGATAAACGAATATACACAAATAATGATTGCAACAAGAGTTTGTTGAACAAAAACAAACAAGTTTCACCATTCCCCTCGGACCTTTATTGACATCAGATGTCTGCAGCCAGCAATCGTCTCCTGACTTCAAACTCCTTCCACTGACATAAAAGGAGTCTGAATTTTATACTTTCTCAATACTATTCTTTAAGACCCTAGTCTAGCATCTTCTTGGCTTATCAGCTTACTGGCTTTCCTTGTCTCAAACCCTGTTATTTAACTTATTATATGTCACAGAGGAAGCAGTCCAAACTTTCACCTGTTACTAAAGCCAGCCTTTTGAATTTCCCTTGCCTTTTTGGAAGCCTATCTCTCCCTGTCAGTAACTTCGCTCCCTTTGAATATCCTGAATTCCTATGCAAAAAAAGGCTATGTTCTTAGCTTACAGCCCCAACAGAAAAGGACATTCACTATCAAACACAGGTCACAGAGGGGTGGCTGCTTTACACAAACTGATAAAAGAAAGATACACTAAAGCAACTCTAAAGAATAGCTGACAAACTCACAGCAAGAAATCATACTAAATCATCATCATCATCATCATCCTCAAATCAAGTATCCTCTCTTGAAGGGTGTCAATACAGGAACATACTCCACTCCTTCTTCATAAAACATGAAGACTGCATTTGTATATAAAGTTCTACATTAAATGTCATTTTCACCTAAATAAATTCTAAATTAATCACACAAATTCAGTGCCTTTATCCTATTTTTAATGCTGGCCTGTTAGGTCCAAATTTAAATATCTGTTTTGTACCTATGACAAATTTTACTTGATCCAAATTATTTTTAAAGATTTTATTCATTATTTTCAGAGAGAAGGGCAGAGAGGGAGGAATAAAGGGAGAAAAGCATCAATGTATGGTTGTCTTTCACCTGCCCCTAGCTGAGGACCTGGCTGGAGACCTGTCTTGCAACCTGGTTATGAGCCCTGACTGGGAATTGAACCAGCGATTTTTGGGTTCACAGGCTGTTACCAATCCACTGAGCCACACCATCCAGGTCCAAATTTTTAAAACATTAAATTTTCCTTCTCCCAAGCACATGGAATTATAGATCTAGAGTAAAAAGGAGTTCTAGATTAATTTAAATGGAAATAATACAAGCATTAGTTTATGTGCATTTCTCAGATGATTAAATTGTTTTATTCAGCTATGTTAAATAATGCATACTGTAGCAGCAAATCCAATTTTTCTTAATTTGCATAAAAATTGAAATATTGTCTTAACCCAGACAAAAATAGAACTCCCTTGTCAACAACATTGAAGAAAGCCCACTAAATCAGTTCAATCTTTTCCAATTTTTCATATAATCATAATCTATTTTGTCAGGTTTAGAACTCACCTTTATTGAGATCTTTGTTTATATCTATTAAATATGTACTCAAACATTTTTCTAGAAAAAAAAGAAATAAGGCATTTTGTGAACTGGGGTATGTTTGTTCATGTTTAGAAACATTAATCATAGTGCTTGGATTTTTATTATTGTTGCTGGAGTAATACAGTTTAAAAAATCATATAAAGGGTTAGGTACACAGTGAAATTTTCTTCATTTCGCTATCTGAAAAACCCTAGATAAGTTATGTGTGTGGGTGTGAGTATATATGCATATTTGCATATATGTATGTATAAATATATGTATTTGCAAATTGATACTCCCAGAAAACTTGGAAAAGAATACTAAAAAAAAAACAAGTTCCTGGAAATATGAGAAGAGAAATTTTGAAAAAAAGAAGACCATTATTAGGAATGTTGCCATCTAATAAAATTTTGAGTAATGAGTCAAATGAGGTTTTACATGACTTAGAGCTTATATTTTAAAGATTTAGTAAAAATTATCTGAGGCTAAATTATTCTTTTACTTTTCTAATTTTCTAAGACAAATGCCCCAAGGCACCTCTTTGAAATGAACTGTTTTCTTTAAAATCAAATTTTTACACAGTATTCTAGAAAACAAACTGTTATACATTATAAATACATGAGTACTATACTCTGATATATGAAAGAATTTTATCAAGTTTAGTCAGCATGTAGTTCATTAATAATTCAACCAAGTAGACTTTATCATGATCAAGATAACAGACATTTAAAATTAAAGAAAAAATCTGTAATAAACAAATATTGTACGTAAAAATAATTCTTTGTATCACCAATTCACTTAATTTCTTAACATGTAGATTTCATCAGTTATTCCTATGCATGTCTGAAAAATAACATATTTGCCCCATTTTCCAAAGAAAACAAAAATGACAGCAATGAATATAGAGCCTCTCTTGTAAGTCACAGTTACAATCAGGGGTAGAGGACACGTTTTCATGGGTCAAGCTGTGAAATTATTTTAGGGCAGGTGGAAGTTTACTGAGAAGAGTAACTTCAGTTTGGGGCTTTATAGTTGGGGTGACTTTTGAGCTTATAAAACTGATGGCTCAACTAAATCACAGTGATTTAACAACTCCCTTTGAATTCTATCACTTTAAGCCATTAGTCAAAAGTGGTAAGAAAATCTATCATTCTACCTGTTAATTTTGACTTCCCTCTCTTGTCAGAAAGGCAGATTCCTGAATTAGTTTACCCACTTGGCATTTTTTCCCTTGCTAAGATCATAGAACATCAGTTTGAGTTCACTGGATATATAACTTATTTTATTTTATTTTATTTATTTTATTTTTATTTTTTAAATTTTATTGTTGTTGTATTACATCCATCCCCTTTTTGCTCCCCTCTGTCCCCC
>PVIW01002672.1:0-143454 GCA_004026585.1 Noctilio leporinus | reverse complement strand
ACAGCTTATCTCCTATGTAGTCCTCCTCCACATGCCCAATCCCTCATGTACACCTCAACTAGCACCCATTTGTGTTTATGAGGGTAAATCCATTATGCACCAGCTCCCACAGAAAGCCCCCCACAGCCAGGAACCTGCAGGAACCTGGAGTATTACAACTAACCTCTTCTGAATGTGTCCCATAAACAATGTTTGTCAAACTTATTTAACAAAAACAACTTAAATGTGCCTTAGAATCACTTGGAAGTCTTGTTAAAACACAGATTTCTGTGACTGGAGTCTGAAGAGTTTTGAATCTCTAATAATTTTCTAGGCCCATTTTGAGAACCATTGATATGGAGGCTAGACCCTATAAAAAACATTAAAACATTTTACATAACATTAACATCTCTGTTGCAGTTATATAGATTTTTTCTATATTTTTATCTCTTATTTTTGTTTGTATTTTTCATGATAAATTTTTCCATAACAAAAAGTTTTCAATGATGATTAATACTTTTAAATACACCATAATATTTTAACATTTCTCTGTTGTTGTATTTGTACATTTGGATAATTTATGATTTATCACTATTAAGTAATTTATACATATAATTATACTTTGCTAAATAATCTTTGGGCATTTTTTTTTCCTGCATTCTGTCTAACTCCCTTAAAAAACTCTAGAAGTATAATTATTATATCAAACATAAGAATGGCTTTAGGGTTTTTGATACATATAGTAAAGCAGTATTATCACATGATAAGTGGCATCTAAAGAATTCAATTTCATATAATGCAGTTGTTAATGTCAGGTTAGGGCAATAACCAGAGCCAGCTGGCCCAGACAGTCATTCTGGAACCCCAGGTCCAACCATGTGATAACACAGTTCATCCATGTCCATCCCAGCTGTGGTTTGACACCACCACCTCATGCTTATTTGCTCTGATTTAATTATCTGTGGGGGTGACTTTAGATCCTGAGACTAAATGAGAATTACAGAATAATAACAATGTCAGAAATCACCTGCTTCTTCTACCGAATTTAGGATAATAGCACAGAGTATAGCTGCTGTTTCACCAACTGCTCTGAGCATCTCCCCTGCCTCCGCTCAGTTCCACTTGGGAAGATGAGTGTGTCCCATTCTCTGCCACCTGAATCACTCTAATAAACCCAAACCAGCCCCTCTGCCTTTTTCTGTCCATTTCCAATAAACCACGAGAAGGACTCTTTTTAGAAACAAATCAGAGTGTTAATCTACTCAGCTCAAAACCCCTAATCTGCTTATTTTCACTCAGAATTAAAGTCAAGGTCATTGCATGGTGGGCTTGTGTGTTACCCCTCTGACCTCACCCCTTATGCTCTTTCTCTGGCTCCTGTGTCCAGACACAAAGGTTCTGTTCCTCATTCCTTGAGTGCTCTTCCCCAAGGTACATACATGGCAAATTTCCTCATTTCTTTAAAGAGGTCATCTAAATAGTACATTCATAAAAAAGCCTACTCTAGTTACCCCATTAACTACTGCAAATGGATTCCCTACCCAAGACACTGGTCCCAATTATTTGGCCCTTCTTAACTTCCTTATCTTTGTGTTTTAAATACCCATTGTATTTACCACCTTTTAACTTACTATACGATTTAGTTAGTTGTCATGTTTACTATTTATTTTCTGTAAATTTCACAGAGGCAGTGATAACTGCTTTTTGTTAGCTGATATTTCCCAAGCACTTAGAATAGTCCCTGATACATAGTAGAAACACAAAAACATTGTAATGGGCTTTAATTTGTCCCAGGTTGAGAGAAGTGAGTAGGTAGAAAATAAAACATAATCATCCACCACATTATAGTCAAATTCATGTTATTGTTGTCACATTATTTTGGGAATTCACTTTTTTTCCAACTTGTCCAGAAAGTTGAAACAGTTTAGCTAACCCAGCTATATTTACTAGTTGCCAGCAATCCATGTACCCTGGGTGCTATCTGTTCTTCAGTTTTTGTCCCCCTATGGCTATTTGTGCACTTGCTTGATCTTAGATAAAGTGTTAGAGGTGAAGAAAGTTCTCCCCCATTCCTCAGGATGCATAACCTTCTCGTGCTTATCATCTTAGGGCCCTATCCCTTCTTACCCCCAATGTATATGGAAGTTTAGGTCCTGACACCCAAACACTTTCTTCCAAGAAAGATAGGTGGAAGATCACAGAATTTCATATTACTTTAAAAAAATTAGTACAGGGAAAGTATATTTAAGAATTAAAGGAGAGGAAGAATAGAGAAAATAAAATGAGTTGATAAGAAATTAAAAATAATATAAAGTCTTTATAAATCAATATAACTTAAAACATAGCAACAGTACTTTATATTAGTTTATCAAACAAGGTGAAAAATGATGCTAAAATATGAATGTTTGGGTCTATGTATAGAGCTGGTTATTTGGCCTTATTAAAAATTCCAGTTTTGAAGAAAACAGCTTTATTTCATAAGACTAGCAAAGATAAATGCTGTTAACAAGATAAGGATTTATGAAGAAATTTCCAAAGTGACCGGAGTTATTTTTCAAAGTTCCTTTCTCATTTTGTTTTGAAAACAAATCTCAATGTGTTTCAACATCTCTAGAAAATGTGAAAAATGGTTCTGATGGCCTAACTCTTTCATAGTTTTTTTCCCTAGGGGCAGATATAGGGAGGCCAAGAAGAAGCAGCAAATCAAACAGTTTGTGCCTGAATCTGATGGATGTGAAAATATCACAAGGTACATCAAGAACCTAAATACAATCAGTAAGAAGGAAGAGGGGAAGGTATTAATTCTCTGAGAAGTGTACTAAAGTTTAAGTCATTACGCAGCTCTCATATGATTAGAATAAATACTAAAAGACTCTTCCAAAACATTCAAAACTTGGGGAAGGCCACCATATGTCATGCTAATGGAACCCTGTTCCCTTGTTGCCTGCAGGAGCTCTGATTAATGAAGGACATGTTATGAATGATACAAGTGATTACACTACATACGTTAGGATGCAGATGGGCCATGGCTTGATTAGATTCTGGAACAAACAGCACCTCTCTCCTGGGGCATGGCTGTTCACAGCATAGCACTCATCTTTTAAACAGTGGTGTTTAAAAGGTTACCAAGCACCAGTTTAGAATTTAACACCTCCCTTCCCAGAGCTATCTTAAAACCTATCCCACCATCACCTCATATAAAAATGAGACTGTCACCCTGGCTAGTATGGTTCAGATAGTTGAAGCATTGTCGCTTAGACCAAAAGGCCATGGGTTTGATTCCCAGTCAGGGCACATATTCAATCACAGGTTGGGGGTGTGTGCAAGAAGACAACCAATCTATGTTTCTCTCTCATATTGATATTCTTGTCTCTCTCTCTTCCTTCCTCCCTCTCCAAAAACCAATGAAAAAAATGTCATCAGTGAGAATAAAAAATTAATAACCTCAAAAGCATAAATGAGAAGAAAAACTTTTAAATTATTTAATACGATGGAGAGGCCCAAATATGACAATTCAGGGATAAACACAAATGTGTTTCTAGCCTTATCTGTGATGAGATTTTGGAATTTCCACTTTGTAAAAATGACCATTACTGAGAATTTATTACACCTCAAAAAGTCATTGACTTTAGTCAAATGTTCAGATACTAAAAGTACAAATATAGAACTGTATCAAAATAATAATAATGTGATACATTCTTAGTCAACCACAGCTATGGACAACAGGACCAATGGAGTGAAAGATCTTATTTTATTATAATCTAACACCTTTAGATATTTTATTATCAGGTTGTTAGGATATGGTTAATATCCCTGTCTGTCTACCTTATCTGTGACTACCATAGAAAGAACAACATCCTAATCAACAGTTCTAAGGATTTAAATTTTGTCTGCCTATGGAAGAAAATCTTAATGCATCTTTAACATGTGGGTAGAAATAATTACATAAGGACCGTTTGAATATTCTTTTCAAACAAGTCATCCTCTCAACAGGAAACTATCAGATTCTTATATTGCCTTCAGTTTTAACATACCTGGAATTCAGCTAATAATCTAACTGCAGCTGAAGACAAACACCACCTTTCCTACCTGTGTTTTGGGTAAGGACTATGACAGTGAAATTTACTAAAAAAGACCTCTTCATAAGGCAGTGATCTCCCTTCTGGGGTTTTCAATGTCCTGATAAATACCAGCTAATATGATGGCACAACAGAGCATGGGGCTAATGCAAATGGTATTTCAATTTTAAGTACTTAATATCTGGACCACCAATTAAACAAGGAAATCTGAGAGTTTAGAAAGTGAATGCAGAGTCTCTGCCATCAAAATGTTTATATTGTTTTGTGTAAATCAAGACATACATACAGTAAGCTCACACAAGGCAGTGATTAGTTGCCCAATATACTACGTAGCAATGAGAGCATTAGGAGTTTATAAGCAAGATTATTGAGTTGTGCTGCTGTAGACAGGTCTCATAGAGAAGATGAAATCTAAAGCTTATATTCAAATATGGAAAAATTTTACATAAAATCAAAGACTAAAAATGAAAGGAAGAATTTAGGCTATATCTAAATCTTTGGTTATAGGTTTCATAAAATTTCACCATATTTGAAAATTATGTACTTTCCTAAGGATGTAAACATTTGAAGCCTTTTTAAGCAAATCAAAACAAAAGGAAAAAAAAAAACTATATCTAAAAAATATTGAGGTTCTATATTACATATATTGATATTATTTTAGAGCAATTAAATGAACCAAAATAGAGAGCTGATGTGACCTAATTAGCAACACAGGAAATTCTGATTTTTCCTCCTCCCATGTATACACCAAATATGCATACAGCTACACAAGGATCAATTCCATCAAAGAGAAATTCAGAAACTAATTATGTGATCACTACACATTAGCTTACTTAGAAAATACCCAAATTGAAACAAGCAAGAACAAATTTACTCCAACATCTCCCTAAAGAGTAGTGTTTGGACCACACATCTTATGTCCCAACTTTGTGTCTGCCAACTGAGGGACAGATCCCAAAACACCTAGCTCTGAAAGACCACAGAAATTATGTTTAGGAGTTCCACAGGACTATAGAAAATAAAGAAGCAATTATTAAACAGGCACTAGAACATTCCTCTTGGATGTATTTCCCACATACACACAATATAAGAAAAGAAAATTACAAACTGATATTTTTGTTTTTAATTTTTAAAAATTTTATTGTATTTTTCCCTGATCATTTGGTCACCTTATATCTTCCTTCTTTCCTTCCCCTCAATTACTGCATTGTTGTCCATGCCCATGAGATCTGATGAACATAGATGAAAAAAATTTCAACAAATACTAGCAAACTGAATTCAATATATTAAAGGGATCATACATCAAGATCAAATGCAATTGATCCCTGGGATGCAAAAGTGTTTCAACATACACAAATCAATAAATGTGATATACCACATTAACAAAACAAGGAAAAAATCATATGGTTACCTCAACAGATTCAGAAAACTTATTTGAGAAAATTCAACATTCTCTTATAATTAAAAAAAAAAAAAACTCATAAACATGTATAAATGAACTATATCTCTACATAATAAAGGTCATGGGTAACAAGCCTACAATTAATATCATACCCAAAGGTAAAAAATGTGAAAGCTTTTCGTCTTAGGTCAAGAATATGACAAAGATACCAAAATGTTCTCCTTTCACTTAAAATCTTACTGGAATTCCTATACAAAGCAATCAGGCAAGAAAAAAGAAATATAAAAGACATCCAAATTTGAAAAGAAAAACTAAAATAATCTGTTTGCAGATGAAATGATATTATATATAGAAAATTCTAAAGACAAGAAAAAACCTGTTAGAAATAATAATTAAAGTCATTAAAGCTGCAGGATACAAAATCAATATATTAAAATCAGATGAGGCCTTGGCTGATGGCTCAGTGGATAGATGCGGCCTACAAACCCAAAGGTAGTGGGTTCAATTCCCAGTCAGGGCCAGGTCTCCAGCCAGGTCCTTAGCTGTAGGCAGGTGGAAGGCAACCATACATTGATGTTTCTCTCCCTCTCTGCCTCTCTTCCTTCCCCTCTCTCTAGAAATAATAAATAAAATCTTAAAAAAAATCAGATGCTTTTCTATACACTAACAATAAACTATCAGAAAGATAAATTGAGAAACAATCCCACTTATAAATCATAAAAACTAATAAATACTTAGAAATAAATTTAACCCAGAAGAACTATACAATGAAAACAATTAAGACATTCTTCAAAGAAATAAAAGACACCAAGAAATGAAAATATATTCTATACTCATGGATTAAAATAACTAATATTGTTAAAATATTCATACTAGCAAAATGACACAAAGATTCAATGTTATCGCTATCAAAATTCCAATAGTATTTGTGACAGGTTGGTCAAAGAGTACTAACTTTCAGTTATAAGATAAATATGCTTTTAGGATCTAATTTATAACATGGAGACTATAACTGATAGTACTGTACTATCAGTACTGAAAGTAACTGAAACTTGCAAAAAGAGTAAATCTTAAGTGCTCTCACACACACACAAAAGATAAATATGTGAGATGATGGATGCTTTTGATAATTAAAATATTTGCAATTGAACAGCAGTTGGTGGAGGCAATATTAATTGAGCTTTTTACTCATTGGACTGAGAAGGCTTATGAGTTTTTGCATATATATATACTTATATGAGTATATATACTTATATATATATAATTTGTAGTACTTAAATGAACAAACATTATGTTTTATATATAGAAATATATATATAAACATGTTTTTTTATATATAAAGCATAATGTTTGTTCATGTAAGTATTATAAACTTTTTATACTCCTCACCCAAGAATATGTTTATTGATTTGATCTTGGAGAGAGAAAGGAATGAAAAGAGAGAGAGAGAGAGACAAGAAAGAGAAGGGACAGAGAGAGAAAGAGGCAGGGTGATAGAGAGAAAAAGAAAGAAACATTGATGTGAGAGAAACATTGATCTGTTGCCTCTAGTATGTGCCCTGAACAGTGATTGAATCTGCAACTCTTTGGCATATATAGGTGGTGCTCCAACCAACAGAATCAACTGGCTAGGACTGGACTTTTCTTTAAGAGTGGAGTGTTTGTGAAAGCCAATATCAAATCCACCTATCCATAATGACAAGAAAGATAAGAATAAGGGTTCCACACTGCCAAAGATTTTGCTTGTCAAGTAGAAATAGAGCAGTCTATGGATTACTGCCCCCTTATGTTCAATGAGCTGCAAAGACATATTATGCAATTCATTAATGTACAATGGCAAAATGTCAATTCAACATATAGCATTATTCTAACTGACAAGTCCCAAATACTTTTTTTTTTTTTTTTTTTTTTGGTAATTGAGACCATTAGGGACCAGTGAATGACAATCATAGAGCTCACTGACAGAAAAGCAGTATTAGAATTCAGATCTGACTCCTCATGCAAAAATCTTTTCCCCTTGACACCAAATTACATTTCCTATAAATATGTTTATAGAAATAAACATATTTCACAATCATAGTTTTAGTATACATACCTTACTCATGCTTTAGTTATAAAAGAGGAATACATAACAACAACAATAAAAGACCCCTCAGCTTATATCATCCTAAACAATTCGCCACTAAAGACAAATTTAAAGAGAATGGGTCACAATTGCTTTCAAAGAGGTCATCTATACTGTATGTAATTATGTAACCTGAAATCCCAGGAAGAAATAGTTCATAAAACTTAAATTACTTTGACTAAAATACTCACTGATTTCCATAAGTGAAAAATTAACTCAACCTGAATGGGGCAGACTGGTGGCTTGGTGGGGTGGAGAGTAGAGGGTGCAGATTTTGGCTTTCGACTTTTTTTTTTTTTTTTTTTTTTACTTAATTACCTTGAGATAAATAGGTTTCAGTATATAACTGGGTTTTTCCCTAAAGTTTTCCTGACTCTGATAAACTTTATCTTATTTGGAGATTATTATTGTCAAATCAAAATGGTTTTTATTCTTTGTGACTGCACTTCTGTGAATCATTATTCAATTTACTACAAAGGAAGGCATAGCATGTGCATGGTAAATATCCCCCTTCTATTCCAGCCTCTAAATCTTTCCCTGTGATATACTCAAGGAAATTACTGCCAATCAGTTGGCATAGAAAATTAAAACCATTTGCCCTTTTTGATTGAATTGAGGTCTTTTGGTGGGCGAACAGCTCCAGGTGTTAAACCTGTGGAGTCAGACCAGACCTTGGTTCAACAAGCCACATACTTGAGTTCTGGCTAAGAAAGAACTTAAGAGTCAAGACTCAAACTGTAAGAGAAAGTTTATTTAAAAAGTCACTGAAGTAGAAATGAGCAGTAGAAGAGATGGGCTTAGGAAACAAGCAACAGAGGCAAATGAAGGGGCTCTTAGAGCTTAAGAAAGGAGGGTAAAGGTAAAGCACCTCGGGGTGGGGCAAAAAAGGCACTGAAAGAGGAAGAGCACCCTAGGTTTTCCATGCTAATGGTGGAGTTTTTAAGAAAGGTCCCAGAGGAGTATCTTAGTACAATATTTATCAGCTTTCCAGGTGTGTTCTTTCAGAGTCGTGGTCTCCACTTATTGGCTGGTACCAAGACAGAGGGTCAATAGTCCATGCAGTTGTTCCTGATATCAGCCATGGCATGGCTTGACTTGATTTGCCACTTTTTGGGGCCTGGAGCCTAGATGATTTTTCTAGGGGTTAATGCTTAGGGAGTGGTCATGCAAGGGCTTGTATGGGAGTCGCATGAAGCCACTCTTTGGCCACTTATTCCTCCTTCAAGGAGGGTCTATGACATGACTAGCAACATGTCAAGGAACCAAAAATCAGGGGAGGAGCTAAACCACATGACCTGCAAAATGAAAGATCAGGAGGTCTAAACCCCATGACCAGCAATATGCTAGGGGAGAAAAGGTTACAATTGAGGGGTGAGGCTCTTGCTTTCCCAGTTCTGCTCTGGTGCCGTTCTGTACCTAGCCTATCATCCTTGTTCTCCTTATGTCTGTCTAACTGTCAACCTCAAACCCACTGGCCATTGCTTTGTATATTAAAAAACATATTTCTCATAACTCCATAAACCAAAAAAGCTACTTAAAGACCCACAAAGCTGAGACATTAACAAAAGGTTCTGATAAATTTCAGTTTGTAGGGTTCCAAGATCATACGTAGTGACCTGATCCAAAAACAACAAATCCACTTGAAAAATTAAGAAGCAGATCTTTTAATAGCACTACACACATGCAGCATAGATGCAAATTGATTCATTTATTCCCTTGAAGGGAAGAAACAAAAACTGTTTCACTATGTCTTTTCAAAAATAATGTACATCAAAAGCACTTCCCAATCTATAACTAATACAATCAAGGAGGACATTTAATTAGCAATTAGTCTGATTAACATTCCTTGGAGAGTAATTTGTTTTACCAGATGGCTTCCATAAAAATAATTCTTAGAGGATTTCTTGAAGAATCAGCTAAGCTTATTATAAGATGTAGAAAGAAAGAGAAATTTTAGCAATTATACCAAGAATAAATTAATGTATTCAAGTTGTAAATTGCCAGGATAGGACTGGGGAGTAGAGAATGCTGAAAAGGAGTTACTGGGGCTGCCTTAGGAGACACTGAATCAGGATGAGGACTGAGGGGCTGAGTCACACAGAAGCTGGAGGTGAGCTACCTGTGTAAGAAAGGCAAGTCCCAAATTAGACACTGGAAACTAAACTGGGCTCAAACCAAGAGAAGTTCCAAAGCACAAAAGAAGAAAAGAACAAATCAGCCTAGAATGTCCGCCTGGCAGCCACATCGACTGATTTGTCTACAGACTATGGCTCATGTCTGTTCTCACACTTGCATTGTGAGACACAATTCCAGAGCTATCATAGATTCTACTTACCTACAAAGTTGACTTAAGTGCCTACTTTTATCAGACACTGAACTAGAAGATTCATATACAACATCCAAAGTGACTTTATTCCCATCAAAAATCTTTTTTCCCCCCTGCTAACACACCCAGCTAGTCTGCATTTCTCAGCCTCTTTGCAGGTAGGCATGCCAATGATATTGAATTATGGTCCCTAGCATTTGGTGAAAAGTGATGCATTCCACTTGTTAGTATCATTTCATAAAAATATTCCATAAGTAATCTATTACCCCATGCATTTATTCAGTTGACTGGACCTGGAGAATGAGTCCCTGATAACCATGGATAATGTTTCCCTTCTCATGAACAACCATAATGGACTGTTGCATTAATGAGAAAATAATTTTTATTGTGTTAAACAACATATATTTAGATATTTGTTTGTTATTGAAGCTACCTTCGTACTACATCTATTTATATAATGACAAAAATTTTTGTCTTTGTATTTTTATCCTAACTTATCAGATGCATAAATTAGATGAATTAGGGTTTAAACTCAAGTCTGTCAGATTCTAAAATCTAGTTCCCCTTACCAAGTACTCTAGTAATCAGTATAGTAATCAAGAGAGATATGTGTCTTATTTTTTAATTGAAATTAAATCCATATAACATAATTTAACCAATTTAAAGTAAACAATCCAGTGGCATATAGTACATTAAAAATGTTGTGCTATCACCATCTATACAATTCCAAAACATATTTTCTGTCTTTCATTATTGAGTATTAACTGTGCTTTATTCATAGATGTAATTTACCATGTTGAGAACGTCCTATGTTCCTAGTTTTCTGTTTTTACCTTGAAAGATGTTGGATTTTGTCAAATGTTTTTTCTGCGTCAACTGAGATGATCGTGTGTATTTTTCTCTTTGTTCTATCAAAGAGGTGTATTATACTGATAGATTGCTTAATGTTGAATGATTTTTGCACTTAAGGGAAAAATTCTGCCTTGTCAGAGTGTATAATCTTTTCTAATATGCTATAGAATTTGGGTCACTAGTGTTCTATTGAGGATTTCTGCAAGTGCATTCATAATAGATACTTACTTATCTGTAATTTTCTTTTCTTGTGGTGTGTTTAGTTTTGCTGTCAGGGTAAGGTAGTCTCATACAAGGATTTAGGAATTATTTCCTCTTTTATATTTTAGAACAGTTTGAAAAGGCTTGATGCTAATTTTTCTTTAAATGTTTGATAGATTCAAAATTGAAACTATCTGGCCCTGTTGGGGTTATTTATTACTGATACAAACAATTTAGTTGTTAAATATCACTTTCCATTTTTTGAGTCCGGTTTGTTGATTTGTGTGTTTCTGGGACTTCACTCATTTCATTCAGTTGTCTAATTTATTGGTATACAATTGTTCAAGTATTCTCTTATAATATTTTTTTTTATTTCCATAAGATTTGATAATTTCAGTAGGCCTATCGTCAAGTTTTCTAATTCTTTCTTCTGCTTACTTAAATCTAACATGGAAGCAATAGTGATATTAGCTGTGTTAAGACACTCCTTCATACTTAGCCATGCCATTTAGAATGCTGCTTACCTTTGACCCCCTTCTTGCACTGAGCCTTTAGATCAGCCAGAGTGAGACCTTAGGGTTTTCTCAGGTCTATCTAAGCACATATCTTGCATTAGACATGTCTGTGCCTTTCTAATTTCTCTAATAGATAAGCATTTTTTTTTTTTTTTGTAACACATGGAATTTAATATAGTAGAATTTGGCCTTTATAAAGTAGGTTACACATAAACAAGTTACTTTGCTTACTTGTCCTAACCTATTTAGTGTTGCACAGGAGCCCCTCCCCATAGTTTTCACTATGTATTTAAACAGATTCCTCCCCTTATGACAAAGTGAAAAAAACCCTACCCAGAACAACGCTAACAGAATTATCCAATTCTAAATTATCAGCAGATACAACACCAGAAATAGGTTATGGGCTATTTTTAAGTCTTTTAACCTAAGTAATATAAAAAGTTACAGTATTGACCAAAAGAACACACAGGTTTCTCATTAAACTTTGTTTTAAAATTCTGTGACAGATTTTGGTCAAGTTGTTTCCATTAAAAAGTACTAAGTTTAAAAACTAATAACTTAAAAACTGCCACACACGCACACACACACAAACCCAAATGGTCCACAAAATTCTCCTTTCCTTCAGAAGGTTTTACGATGCATTATAATCATTAACCAGTCCTTTACTATTACACTTAAATGGCCAATTGAGACAAAGAGTTCTGAGACTGTTCTTCCACCACTGATTAAGACTGGACAGGTGTTGGAGATAATATTCATTTAGCCTTCTGAGCATTCTGGACAGACTTGGTGACTTTCTTAGCTCCAGCTGCCTTCTTGTCCACTGCTTTGATGACACCCACAGCAACTGTCTGCCTCATGTTATGGACAGCAAAGCAGCCCAGAGGAGGATAGTCAGAGAAGCTCTCAACACACATGGGCTTGCCAGGAACCATATCTACAATGGCAGCATCATCAGATTTCAGAAATTTTGGACCATTTTCCAGCTTTTTTCCAGAATGATGATCATTTTTGAATGCCTTAATATCCCAAAGAAACACCTTCCCAGCTTTTCCTCCCAGTGTATTGTTCACCTCAGCTGGAATCTTTCCACCCAGGAGGTTATAGGTTATATGTCTCTTTTTTTTTTAATGTCTTACAAGTCTTCGAGAAATGCCCACTATTTTTCCATCCAGGCTGACCTCTCAGTTATGCAAAACAAAGATAAGCACCTTGTATCAGACCTTCACCTAGCCCTCAGAGATATTTGAATAGACAAATTCAAACCTTTAAAAATAAGGTCTTATTGGGGAGAGGATGGCAGGACTGATGGCATTCCCAAGCACCAAAGAGCCTAGAGGATAGGGTAGGGAGCAGTGGCAGCTGAAAGACCCCAAGGATTGGAGTGGTAAGCATCTGGATTCCAAGGTACACAGGCCAGGGGCTGCAGAGATCTATAAGAGAGCAGGTGAGACAGTTTCAAACCAGCTGGGCTGGCAGGCTAGGGTCAGCTCTGGGCAGTGGTGGCTCTGTCCAGAGGGGTGGCTCTGACTAAAGACAACTTCAGGCTCCCTAGTGACTAGAAATCTGAGCAATGAAGTGTGGACAGTGAGTAAAAACTCGGTGAGATTGAGGAATTGAACTCCTGCAAGGGAAGGACTGTGTGAGAGCCGAGCTCTGGAGGCTGAGAGAGAGGGAGCGCGGCTACCAGGGCCAGAGGTGGAGGAGAGCTATGCCTCAAGCAAGAGCATGGGAGTGCACTGGCTCCAGGAGCAGGAAAGCAGAAAACTGCACCGCCAGGCCACCCAGGGAAAGGGCAGCTCACAGCCCTAGCAGGAAAGGAGGCCCCATCCCACACAGCATCACACAGGCCCCCACAAAAACCACAGCATGGAAACTGCACAAGAGGGGAGCTTGCCACTGGCACAACCAGCAGCACACTGCAGCTGCCACCACCACCACCACATGCAGAAACTTCCTCTAGGAGCCTGCACTGAAGGGGTAGCCATTGCTTGGGCAAATAGCACACTGTTGCTCTCCCTACAGAACCAGCTCATGAAGGGAGGGCCCTGAGACACGAGCAGTGCAGAATCCCAGCTAGGCTATTGGAGGCTCAGCCTACCAGGGGCACATGGTACTTAGAACCAGCCCTGACTGTAACAGACTCCAAAGTGATAGGCCCTCCTATCCCAAGGCTCTGAAGCCTGACTATACACTGCAGAGACTTGATCAAGGAAAAGAGGTAGACTCAGAAAATGGATAATTGCTAACCTCAAGCACCCAAGTTACGCTGTAGAGCTACATGAATTATTAATTCCTAATGAGCAGCTTAATAACAGCATATGAGGTGTGGTAGAAGGAGTGTCTCTTAATCAGCCAGCTGGAGTGAAAAACTCATCAAGGAGCAACACATAAACCAAATCCAAAATACAACCAGACAGCCCAAATTAGTGACATAAAGGGCACCCCAAGAACAACAAGTGGAGGGAATCTAGGAGACTGCACCAATTAACTCTACAAATCTCCTACCACAGAAGGGAACTTCATCAAGGCAGGGTGTCATAGCAGATTAATCCAAGAAACAAAAACAAGCAACAACAGACACCCAAAATGAGGAGAAAAAGAAACAATCCATCACCAAAAGGAAAGGAGGAATCATCAGAAAGACTGCTAAATGAAAGAGAAACAAGCAAACTATAAGACATGGAATTCAAAGAAATGGTTATGAGAAAACTCAATAAGCTCAACGAGCTCAAAGAAAACTGCGTAGAACACCAGAGCAACTTTAAGGAACTAACTGAAAATTATACCAGCATTAAAAAGGACATAGAAACTATCAGTAAAAACCAGGAAGAAATAAAGAATACAATTTCTGAACTGAAGAACACAATAGAAGGAATTCAAAGCAGATTAGAGAAAGCAGATGACCAGATCAGCAAAATGAAGGACAACATGGAACAAAATAACCAGTCATTGGAACAAAATGAAAAAAGACTGAAAAAAAATGAAGAGGTTTTAAGAGAGATGTAGGACAACATGAAATGCTGTTTCAACAATATCCGTATCATAGGGATACCAGAAGGAGAAGAGAAACAAGGGATAGAAAACCTGTTTGAAAAAGTAATGACAGAAAGTTAATGAGCAAAAATGTCACTCAAGTTCAGGAAGCACAGAGGGTCCCAATGAAGATGAACCCAAGCAGGCCCTCTCCAAGATATATCATAATTCAAATGGCAAATTTTAAAGATAAGATGAAAATCCTAAAGACATCAAGAGAGAAACAGCTAATAATACATAAGAGGGCTCTAATATGGCTATCAAATGATTTCTCAACAGAAACAATACAAACCAGAAGGGAATGGCAAAAAATACTTCAAGCAATGAGAAACAAAGGCCTGCAACCAAGAATACTCTGCCCAGCAAGGCTCTCAATCAAAATGGAAGGTGAAGTAAGGAGCTTCCCAGACAAAAGAAGATGAAAAGAATACACCTTCACCAAGCCAGCATTACAAGTGATGCTAAAAAGCCTGCTTTAAAAAGATGAAGAAACAGAGAGGGACAGAGGGAAAATGCCACTGAAGAAATACCTGTCAATAATAACCTTTAATATAAATGGATAAAATGCACCAATAAAAAGACATAGGGTAGCTGAATTGGTAAAAAAACATGACCCATATATGTGCTTTCTTCAAAAACCCCATCTCAGAACAAAAGATAAACACAGACAGAAATTGAAGGGATGGAAAAATATATTTCAAGCAAATGGATATGAAAAAAAGGCTGGGGTGGCAATACTTATATCAGACAAAACAGATTTTGTAATGAAGGCCATAAAAAGACACAAAGTGCATTTCATGATACTTAAGGGAACAATTCATCAAGAAGACATAACCCTTGTAAACATATATGCAACCAGTATATAAGGAAAATCTTGGAGGATTTCAAGAAGGATATAGACAGAAATACACTAATATTAGGGGGTTTTAATATCCATTATCAATGATGGACATATCTTCCAAGAAAAACACCAAGGATATTGTGGCATTGAACAACACTCTAGAGGAAATGGGCTCAACTGACATATACAGAACTTTTCACCCCCAAAAAGTGAAATACACATTCTTTTCTAATGCATATTGAACATTCTCAAGAATAGACCACATGTTAGGACATAAGACAGGTCTCCTCAAATTCAAGAAAATGGAAATCAAACCAAGCACCTCAGATCACAAGGGCTGAAACTAGAAACCAACATCAAGGAAAAAATCCAAAAACATTCCAATTCATGGAACCTGAATAACAAATGAAAATGAATTCACAACACCCCAAAGCCTATGGGACATAGTAAAACCAGTCCATAGAAGGAAATTCATAACAATACAGGTCTGCCTAAAAGGTTAGAATAAACTCATACAAACAACCTAACCATAAAGCTTCAATAACAAATAGAGCCCAGAGC
Organism: Noctilio leporinus; assembly: GCA_004026585.1. NCBI lineage: Eukaryota > Metazoa > Chordata > Mammalia > Chiroptera > Noctilionidae > Noctilio > Noctilio leporinus. The sequence continues at coordinate 127,537 of PVIW01002672.1, read as the reverse complement.
AAGCAGAAGGAAGGGAATTATCAAGGTCAGAGAATAATTAAATGACATGGAGATTAAAATTGCAATCCAAAGGATGGATAAATCCAGGAGCTAGTTCTTTGAAAATATAAACAAAATTGACAAGCTTTTTTTAAAAAATATTTTATTTATTATTTTTAGAGAGAGGGGAAGGGAGAGAATCAGAGAGGGAGAGAAACATCAGTGTATGGTTGCCTTTCACCTGCCTCCAGCTACAGACCGGGCTGAAGACCTGGCTTGCAACATGGTTATGTGCCATGGCTGGGAATCGAACCAACGACCTTTGGGTTCGCAGACTGGCACCTTATCCACTGTGCTACTAGCCAGGGCTGACAAGCTTTTAACCAGACTCAGCAATAAAAAAAAGAGAGGACCCAAATAAACAAAATCAGAAATAACAGGAGAAATCACAACCAATACCACAGAAATACAAAGGATTGTAAGAAATTACTACATTCAATAAAAGATCTTTATTATGAATGAAGATACTTACTTCATTCAATAAAAGATCTGGGAGAACTGCAATCTGGGCTTTTATATCTCAAGACACTAGCCAGGCTTTTTCCACTGGCACAAGCTGCCTGGGAAGTGTTCATTTCATCCATGGCACCAAGGGATCTCTGCAGGTGGGGGTCCCCCACACATGACCAAGTGAGATTCATCCTAAGGAGCAAGTGTGGTACAATATTCACAAATCAATAAATGTAATACACCACATAAACAAACTGAAAGGCAAAAATCATATGATCGTATCAGCAGATGCTGAAAAAGCATTTGATAAAGTACAGCACCCTTTTTATGATAAATATGCTCAGCAAGATGGGAATAGAGGGAGCATACTTCTACATAATAAAGACCATATATGAGAAAACTGCAGCTAACTTTGTACTCAATGGACAAAAACTGAAAGCCTTTCTCTTAAGATCAGGAATGAGGCAAGGGTGTCCACACTCTCCGTTTCTATTCAACATAGTTTTGGAAGTTCTGGCCACAGTGATCAGACAAGAAAAAGAAATAAAAGGCATCCAAATTGGAAAGGAGGAAGTAAAACTGTCATTATTTGAAGATGACATGATAGTATACATAGAAAACCCTGTAGACTCACTAAAAAATTACTCAACTTAACAAATGAATTTGGCAAAATAGCTGGATATAAAGTCAATACCCAGAAATTGAAGGCATTTTTATACACCAACAATAAACATCAGAGAAAGAAAGTAAAAAACAAATTCCATTTACTATAGCAACCAAAAAAATTAAATACCTAGGAATAAATTTAACCAAGGATATAAAAGACCTGTACTCATAAAACTACAGAACACTGAAGAAAGAAATTAAGGAATATACAAATAAATGCAAGTATATACCATGTTCATGGTTGGGAAGAATTAACATCATTAAAATGTCCATGTTACCCAAAGCCATCTATAGATTCAACACAATCCCTATTTAAATACCAACATTATACTTCACAATACTTCACAGGCTTAGAACAAATACTTTCAAAAATTTTATGGAGTCAAAAATGACCCCAGGTAGCTATAGCAATCTTGAGAAAGAAGAAAAAAGAAGGAGGAATCACAATACCAGATATTTAAGACATAGTAATCAAAACAGTTTGGTACTGGCAAAAGAATAGGCAAACAGATCAATGGAACAGAATAGAGATCCCAAGACTTTATGGGCAATTAATATTTGACAAAGGAGGATGGAACATAAAATGGAGTACAAATAGTCTCTTCAATAAGTGATGTTGGGAGAACTGGACAGGCACATGCAAAAAAAAAAAAAAAAAAGAAAGAAACTAGATCACCAACTTACAACATAGACCAAAATAAAGTCAAGATGGATAAAAGACTTAAACATTAGCAGTGCCACCATAAAAGCCCTAAAGGAAAACATAGGCAAAAAAAAAAAAAAATTGCAGATATCCCAGAAAATTTTTCACTGATATATCTCCCAGGGCAAGGGAAATAAGGAACAACAAAACAAAAACAAAAACAAAAAACAAATGGGACTACATCAAACTAAAATGTTTCTGCTCAACTAAAGAACACATCAGCAAAATGAAAAGGGAACAAACCCTATGGGAAAACATATTTATCAATGACACTACAGACAAGGGTTTGATCTCCAAAATATATAAAGAACTTATATGCCTCAGCACCGGGGAGACAAACAATCCAATTAAAAACTGGGCAAAGAACATGAACAGACACTTCTCCAAGGAAAACATACAAAGGGTTCATAGGCATATGAGAGAATGCTCAACATCACTAGCCATCAGAGATGAAAATTAAAACCACAATGAGATACCACCTCACAACTGTCAGAATGGCAATCATCAACAAATCAGCAAACAAGTGCTGGCAAGGACATGAAGAAAAGGAACCCCAGTGCACTGTTAGTGGGAATGCAAACTGGTACAGCCACTATGGAAGGCAGTATGTAATTTCCTCAAAAAACTAAGAATAGAACTGCCTTATGACCCAGTGATTACACTGCTAGGATTATACCCAAAGAATCATTAAACACCAAATCAGAAGAACCTATGCGCCCCTATGTTTATAGCAGCACTATTTTCAGTAACTAAATGCTGGAAACAGCCTAAGTGTCCTTCAGTGCATGAATGGATCAAAAAACTGTGGTACATTTACACAATGGAGTTCTATGCAGTGGAAAAAAAGAGAGAACTCCTACCATTTCTGATAGCATGGATGGAACTGGAGATTATCATGTTTAGTGAAACAAGCCAGGCAGCAAAAGTTAGTTCCCATATGGTCTCACTTAATACAGGAGACTAATGAGCAAACAAACAAGCAAGCAGAACAGAACCAGACATGAATACAAGAAACAGATTTTCAGAGTGTAGAAGGGAGAGGGAAGGGAGGAAGAAAGAAAAGGAAGCAAAGAAGGGGAATAATTTAATCAAGGAACCAGCATGGATGACCCATGAACATGGACAGATATGGGTCAGGCTGTGGAGGGGGGAATAGGCAAGGTGGGGAAGGGGAGAGCAGAGGGGGAAAAATAAGATGAATGTAATACAACTACAATAAAATTAAATTTTAAAAAATAAGGTCTTACTTAAGCAGAGTCCCTCACTGGGAACATGGGCTTTTGAATTATACCAACCAGGGGAGACAAATGTGGCAAGGGCAAATAAAAATACCATAAAGCTGTTCGTCCATTTTTGAGTTGTCTTTTTCTTTTTACAATATTTTTTTTCAATTATACTTGATATACAATATTATCTTAGCTTCAGATGAATAACATAGTAATTAGATATTTGTATAATATAGAAAGTGATCACAACTATAGTCTAGTACCATCTGACAGTATGCATAGTTATTACAATATTATTATAGGTACCACTTCTTTAATCTATCAAGAACACTTAGAGTACTTCCATAACCCTGGCTATTATAAATTGCAATGAACATAGGAAATGCATACAAGAAGGGACCAAAAGTGGAATTATCTTCTAGAGGGCAGGCTCCTTGCAGTATAGACTTCCCTTGCTAGGTAAGTATTCTAGAAATCAATCTGTGTCAGTGTACCAGCTGGCATTGTTGTGAGAGGCTGCATTCGGCTTCAGTGAATGCATTTACTCATTTCATGATGGGTAATTTACAAAAACACCCACCCACACCATGCAGAGTGTTCAGCAGTTTTTGACTGAAACTGATATGACTTCTATGCTCCACCCTCATTATTCACCTGATTTCACCCCGAGTGACATTTGTTTTGTTTACCCAGATAAAATTAGTCCTCAAAGGGAAACACACCGATGTAGAAGAGATGAAACAAACAAACAAAAAAAGTACAAGCATTAAAAAGCATCAAAACTGGTAAGCTCAAAAACTGTTCTGAGCAGTGGAAAAAACATTTCAATGGGTGTATTGCATCAAATGGGAATTACGTTGAAGGTGACTGGATTTTAAACATGTAAGAATAAATACAGAGTCTTCTATTAAAAAATTTAAATTTTTGGAAGGTTCCCCTTCATTTGTCTTTTCAAATGGGTGTTTTGGGTTCTTTAGATAAATATTCAGAAGTGGAATTGGTGTGTCCTTTGTCTTTTGTCATAGCCTTTGTTTATAAGTCTATTCTACTGATATAAGTGTTGCTGCACCAGCTTTTTGTTTGTTTTATTGCATGAAATATCATTTTTCATCATGTTACTTTTGTTTTGAGTGTGTCTTCATTTGAAGGGGCCTCTTGTAGGCAGCATATGTATGTATGTATGGCTCTTCTTTTTTATCCATTTAGCCACCTCATATATTTTGGTTGGAGCATTAATCCATTTGCACTTAAAGTAACTATACATGGGTATGTATATAGTTATTGCCATTTTATTTATTTTGATTTTTTTAAAAAATTAAAGATTTTATTTATTATTTCCAGAGAGAGGAAGGGAGAGAGGCAGAGAGGGAGAGAAAAATCAATGTATGGTTGCCTTTCACCTGCCTCCAGCCACAGACTTGACTGGAAACTTGGCTTGCAACCTGGTTATGTGCCCTGAGAGGAAATTGAACCAGGAATCTTAAAGTTCACAGTCTGGTGCCTTATCCACTGTGCTACCAGCCAGGGCTTATTGTCATTTTATTATGCATATTTTGTATCTTTTTTTCTTTCTTCTTAAAGAAGTCCCTTTAACATTTCTTGTAATACTGGTTTGGTAGTGACAAATTCTAACTCTCTTAGCTATTTTTTTCTTCTGGGAAGCTCTTTGGCTATACTTAGATTCTAAATGGTATTCTACTGGGTAACTGGGTAAAGTTAATTTTATTGCAGGTCCTTGCTTTTCATCACTTTAACTATTTCATGCCAATCCCTTCTAACCTGCAAAATTTCTGTTGAGAAATCAACTGATAGTCTTATAGGAGTCCCCTTGTAGATAAATATCTCTTACTAATTTTAATGTTCTCTATTTAACTTTTAGCATTTTAATTATGATGTGTCTTGGTACGGATCTCTTTGGGTTCATTTTATTTAAGATGGTCTGCACTTCCTGGACTTGTATGTCTTATTCCTTTGCCAGGTTAGGGAGATTTTGTCATTATTTCTTCAAATAAGCTCAATTCCTTTTTCTCTCTTCTCTTTCTGGTACTCCTATGTTGTAAATATTGTTATGCTTGATGTCATCTCTGAGGCTTCTTAAACAATCCTCATTGTTTAAAACTATTTTCTTTCCCCCCTCTTTTTGTTCTGATTGGGTGTTTTTTGCTATGATGTGATCTCTGCTTCATCTAATCTACCATTGATTATTTTTCATTTCAGTTATGCACTTTTCATTTCTATTTTGTTTTCTATTTCCTTCTTATTGTTTCCTATCTCTTTGTTAAAGTTGTTACTGAGTTCATGTATTCTTTTTCTAGTTCATTGAACATCCTTATAATTGAACTTTGCTTAGGTAGATTGCTTGTCTCCATTGTATTTAGTTTCTTTTCAGAAATTTTGTTCTGTTATTCATTTGGAACCTATTTCCTTGTCTCCTTATTTTTGCTACCTCCCTGTATTTGTTTCTATGTATTAGGTAGATCTGTTATGCCTTGTGGTATTCAGAGACTAGCCTTATGTGGTAGATGTCTTGTGAGGACACCCTCCTTTTGTAATTGAGCCTTGATTTCTGTTAGCAGGTCAATGGGAGGGATTTACCCAGGCCAGTCAGCTGCAAGGACTGACTGTGAACACTGACCAACACCTTCTGCCCTCTGTGTAGGATTGATCAGCTGTGCAGGGCAGAGTGGTGGTGCTTCAATGTGGTATGTAGCTGTTCACTGGGTGCACAGGCTCTGGGGTTTCCCTGGGTGGTGCAGGCAAAGGTCAGCCTCCACCTATGTTTTTCCCAGAGCCAACCTACTTAAGCTATTAAGCAATCTGAGATGGCTATTACTTGTGCTGGGCTTAGAGATTCCCAGGGAAAGCCAAGCTATGAATCTAAGCTGGCTGCTAGTATTGCCAGGCCTTGAGCTCACCAGAGACAACTCTTGCTTGTTTGATGGGATTTAGAAAGTTGTGAAACAAGAGCCAAGACCAGCCATTCATATGGAAAAGCAGCTTTGGTGGGCCTATAAGTTAGGTGGGGAAGAGTCTCTGGGGATCTCCAAAGAGGTCAAACAGAGTTAGCCATATTGATAGAGTCTCAGATATGGTACCAGCTGGCAGCTCTGTAGAAGGAGGGCCCAGAAAAGGGACAATGGACTCCATTCGCTTTGATATCAGACACTTCAGTTTCTCCCTGTAAACCACTGGTGCCCCTCAAGCTGCCACCCTGGTGCTGAAGATCAGAAAGTTGAGTTTGAGTAGGTGAGTTCATGTGTGAGTTCTTTAAGAGGAACTGTTTGGGGTTCTAGCAGTTTCTTCCACTGATTCAATCCCTGCAGGTTTTTGCAGCCAGAATTATGGGGTCTTATCTTCCTGCCACTGGAACCCTGGGCTGGGTGGCCTGGTATGGGGCTGGGACTCCTTGCTCCTGAGATACCCCTTCTGAATTATTCACCAGACGACCAGTTGGTTCTGTGTCTGTGCCACTCCTACCTTTCTCAATGGGTGCAATTTCTTTAGTTCCATAGATGTCAGACTTCCATTTAGCTTGATTTCTGATGGTTCTGGCTAATGGGTATTCTAAATTTTAGTTATAATTTTGATGTGGTTGTGCAAAGAGGCAAATCATGTCTGCCTATACCACCATCTTGGCCAGATTTTTTAAATCTCTGCATTATTTTGGTCTCACATTTGATGTGTAAGACTTTTTCAAGCTGGTTATGGAATATAGGTATTTATATGAAAAATAAGTTCATACTCTTAATAAAAAAGTTTCCCATATACATGAGTATTTCTTACATTTTTCTATCTGGGCATAAGGGTGCAGCAATATGGAACAATTCAATGTGTAGAGAAATGGGCCAATTTTAGTGAGCATGCCTGCTATTATATATGTTTTTAGGGAAGAGAAATAATGGTTCCAAAACCCCAGAGGTAAATGAGCTGCTTTTGGATTGAAGAACAAATGTTTAGGTTATACCTTTCCAAGCTTTGGGGAAAACAAGAAAGTGCAAGGAGACTCAACCAAGTCAGTGTGACCCAAATGACTCAGTACTTTCCTGATGACCATATTGTTGTTGCTAAGCCCTCTGAGTGGGGACCATGAAGCCAGGGCTAGAAAAAACTCAGGTTATATGTACAATGGAAAGTTAATCCTTAGTGTTGATTTTTGCAGGCAGGATGTATGTAACGGATGTCTATATATTTTTTCTTTGTCCCCTTACAAATAGTCATGAAATTCCTTGAACCAAAATGTTTGGTATTTGGCAAGTAAGTGAACCTCAACTATAAATAAACCATTAGAGAGTGTAAATTCCAATGTGAATGACCTTCATCTTTAACATTTGGAAGTTTGAGCAGGTTTTTGTTTTCCACAAAGCAAAATTTCACTTGGATATATTTAAAGAAATGTCTTATGTTCAGATCTATCTTTTTTCTTATATATTTACCCTTCATCTGAGTAACAAAGAGATTGATGAGTAATAATTAAATGTGAATGATCTATTTGAATGATAAACTCACCCACATGGTGGTAAGTGACTCAGTATCAAATTTTATTATTGCACAATAGCCCTGAGCAAGTAAACTGTTAAAAAACAAGAATCTCAGAACCCATTTGGCAACTTAGAAATAATGTTTCATCCAATAAGATTGGGTGAAAATTTTGATAGGATAGGCATATTGTGTCAAAATATTTCTCCACAAGACACATTAATTATGAAGGGATAGTAGTAACTTCACAAGGAAAAAATGTGACAAATATTACCTTTATCAGGTTTTAAAACTTACCGTGAGATAAATAAGCATTGTGCATCTCCCAATGTGATGTACCAAGAAGGGTGCAACATCAATTCTGTGATATTCTTAGCTAAAATGTGTAACTTCCATCTATTCATGAGGAAACCTCACACAAGCCATTATCAGGGATATTTCATAAAATAACCTGTACTCTTCAAAAACAGCAAAGTCACAAACAAGCTGAGGAACTTTTCTAGAATTTAGGAGGTCAAAAATAAATGACAATAAAATGTAATATATGATCCTGGATTGAACACTAAGCCAGAAAGATAAAATTATTTTGTTAGAAAGGACACTGTTAAGGCTGGTGGTAAGATTTGAATAAGGTATGCCAAATAGAAAATAGAATACTATTATCAATGTTAATATCTAGATTTAATCATTTCATTATAATTATATGTGAATATCTTTGTTTTTAGGAAATACACAATGGAATATTTAGTAGTAAAGGGGCATTATGTTAACATATTCTAAAGAACTCAAAAATAAAAATAATAATATATATTAAAAACAAATCTATGCATATACGTATGGGATGAAGAACAACAAAGCAAATGTGGTAAAATGTTAACACTAGGGATGTTGGTGAAAGGTAAGTGGGACTTCTCTGTGATATTTTAAAAATTTTCTGTAAGTCTGAAATTATTTCAAAATAAAAATGTCCTTCAGAAACCAAGCTATTCAAGCTTCATTCTCTGAAAACATGATCACACAGCTAGTTCATAGAAAAATCTAAATCTTAAGAGTCTGAAACATTTTTTACTACAGTCTCTGTTTCAGTAGAAACACAAACTTGATCTCAAGAAATCTGCATAGAACTTCAAATCTGAAATCATTACTGGGCTACGAACTTGTGGAAAAAATGAGCTTTTTACTTTGCTGCTCCTACCAGTCTCTACTTAGAAATAGTCTAGTTCTGATTACTCTCTCCACCTAGGATGCAGGAAAGCCCTTTCTTCCCTCCTTCCATTTCTGCTACAGTTTCATAGTCAAGGAGAGCTGGAAAGGAAAACACCTCTGGTGAGGTCCCCTGTCTTCTCAGCATTCAAAATTACAGGCCTAGCTTCCAGCTTGGATTGTGTCTTGAAACTGCAGTTCTGTACCTTAATACCTATGTGACTTTAGGCAACTTACTTGGTTATGTGTCTGTAAAACTGATAAAATAACAGTATCTGCTTTTTGAATTATTGGGAGAATTAAATGAGACATTTGTAAAGTGCTTAGCATGGAGCCTGACAGAGTAGGTGCTTAGAACATGTGAATTGTTATTTTTATGCCTAAAATGGGTAGCTGGTATTAAGTCCATGTTGTCATTTCTAAAAAAGGGAAATAGAGAATAACTCAGTTGCTACATGATTATGCTCTCAAATACCTATGAGTATTAACACTTTGGCCAGAAACATATCATGCAGTGGATTTTACCTTTTTTTTTTTTTTTTTTTGGTCATCAAGGAAACTGAGCATTAAACTAGAAAGAGAATTAGAAACATTATAAGTGTCAGTCATCAGGAAATTAATTCAATACTTTATAATTTTCACTTTCATTGGGATGATAAGAAGCAATTAAGAAGAGTGAGGTAGATAAAAATGTACTGGAGTGGAAGCATATCTAACTCATAATCATAAGGAACTAAGGATAAAAGAAGCAAATGGAACAATAGAAATTATAGTATGTTTGCAATTTTTAAAAAATGTGCACAAGAAAAAAATTATATTCAAAATAATTAATACATAACTGGGACTGAGATTGGGAAGAGTATAGGAAATGTCTGAGGTCTACTTTATTGTGTATAGTTTATTTGGTCATTTCAATAATAAGCATTACTAAGCAGTCATGATAAAGCTACTAAGCATGCTACTGAAAAGTTAGATAAACTAGATAGATGATTGATTAATAGATAGATAGATACTGGAGTTCTATTAATTCAATATTATAATATCTCTGGTTGGTTCCTGATGGTATTACAGAACCTGCCAGAACTACTCCCATGCAAGGTTGTCACAGTAACAATTTGGTATAGAAGGAAGAGAACCAAGCAACACATAGCAAACAATAACGCAGAAAGACTTAAGCATTCATATGTTTTCTTAACTTTATTGCTTAATTAGCAAAATGATCATACATTTCATACTATGATTATACCGCAGATAATTATGAACCATTTGTTAAAATGTGAATCAGTTTCGAAAAGGAGGATTGCATAAATGAAACAAAATAATGTTAAATAGGTGCACTGCTGCGTGGAGGAAAGTGTTAAATTTTCATGTTACAAATTTTAAACATGGGGAAAATGAATGAAAGAAAACCTTGGTAAATGGAAGATGTAGAACAGTGTGGTTTATCTCCTATTATACAAATGAAACACGCAGTCCAAGGGTCAATTGACTAGAACAGGGTCACTCATGATTTGGTGCTGTGATCCTGAACTCAGATGGCTATAGGGTTCATGCAGGTAATGCTCATGGCTGTGCAGGCCCAGGTGGGGGCGGTAGCAAAGCCGAGAGCCTGTACCAGCTTAGAGGTGGCTGCAATGTTCATCTACATTGACTGTGCTCTCCAAAAATGCACACCTACTTCTACCAACATTCCACTTTGTAAGAAATGTTCCCATTGTAAAGGTTGGCCAATCAGTACCATATGTTTCTATATACTATTCTATATGAGAAAAATGGAAGATATCTATGGGAAAAACCAGTCCTACTTCCACTGTTTGCCAGCTCTGAGAAGTTAAGACAAATGGTCCTTGGCAAAGCATTCTGTTTCCAGTTGTATTCCATTTGTTCCCAACCCTAAACCCAGTCATGTAGTTTTTCTAAAATTTATTTCTTTTTTAAAGAAAGAGGCACTTACAGGGTACCAGACACATCAAAGAATGGACATATATTTAGGAACAATAAGCAGATTCTGGCCTTCAAGAAGCTTAGAGTTATGTAAATAGCCTACTATAGGAATAATTACTCAGAAGAATTAAAATGAGAGACACTATGGGAAGCTGCTAAGATAGTTAATTCATTCTAGTTTGATGGGGAGGAGGATTTCAAAAGAGGAAAAAGCCTTGAAAATGAGTAGAATTTCAACAGGTATAGTAGGGAGAGGTATAAGAAGGTTATATAGGCCAGCATAGCACTTGAATATGCCCAATTCTGGTGTATTGGTGGAGCAGAAGAAAATTGGTATAATGGAAAAATGGGGCACATGAATCAATGGGGACAGTGTCTCCCAAGGCCAGCTTGAAATTTATTCTATAAAAGAAGGAACTATGGTTTATTATAGACAAATGCATTTGACAGGGTGACATGCCTTTGCCATTGTTATAGATTTCCTCTGGCATATAAGAGATGAACCAGACAAGTGAGGAATTTGCAGAGAAAAGATTGGTTAGTTAGCTATTTTAATCATTGTTGAAGTACTGAACCAGAGTACAAAACAGTGAGAGGAGAACAGAAGTGATAAACATGTGTCATTGCATAGGTAAGATTTATGGAGCCTTGTCATTGAAGTGCATGTCTAGGACAGGGCAGCATGATGACTTTGAGATTTCAAATCTAACGATCGTAGAGGAAATAATGCCCTTAGGAATACAGGAAGCACAGGTAGAAAGATGATGGCTTTCAAATTAGGAGGCTGAGTTTACCCTTTTTGGTGGAAGAGGAGGCTTGGTGCATGGGGTTCAGTAGGATATTGGCATTGCTATTTATGAATTTGCAAGACAACTCAGAATTAGAGATTCAGATCTGTCAGCAGAATAAGGATTATAAAATTGAAATTGTCAAAGCAATTGAGATTGTTCAGAAAAAGATGTGGAGTGTCAAGAAGAAAGGTATGTGACAGTGGAATTTTGAAAAAATGCTCACATTTACAGGTTTAAGGATAAAAATCAAAAAGGAATATAAAAACAATCAAAACCAGCTACCATTTATTGAGCATGTTGTTTGTGCCAGACTTTGGACAAAGCCTTCAAGTATTTTATTTAATTCTCATAATAACTGTGTGAAACAGCTGAAGTTCAGGGGGGTTAAGTGACTTGAATAAAGATATAAATTACCAGATTCACAGAAGAGCATATCCAAGTGACTAATAAACGTTTGAAAAGATGCTTTCAACTTCTATAGTGTTGAGGAAATGCAACAGATTTGTTAAAATTAAAAAAGAACTATAATGCTTCAGGGAAGGGCTACTCATAACCCATGGTAAAAAAGAAAAATGGTACACTTTTTTCTAGGAAGCTATCTGGCAACATCTATCCAAATTAAATATACACACTAAATTAAAAACAAAGAACAAATATGCGTCTTTTGATCCAGCCATCCACCCACTGTGAATTTATCCCATAATATAAATAACCAGTCCAAAGTGGAAAATATCTAAAAAACAAGGGAATATCCATCAATAGGGGAATGGTTAAATAATTTGTGAAACTTTCATAATATTTAAAAGAATAAGTTATTTCTATGCTAGATCATTTGACTATAATTCCATAATGAAATATCCAGTAAGGCAAGAAGCAGAGAAGATTACAAAATATAATTCCATTTCTATAAAGCAAATATATAAATAGACAGGGTATGTATGATAAAGTGGCAAAATTTTAGTAAAATAATATACCACAAAAATCTTATATTTGGAAATAAATTTATTCTTATATGTAAATACGTAAACATAGTCATTATTTTTTAAATTGTTCAGAAAGTTTCCATTTGCTGCAATAATAGACTTGTTTTGACTTCAGAATCTTGAGCACACTTTAATTAACTTTATTCATGGACATCATAATGTTTTCAAACTTAGCTTTAACAGGCTCTTTATTGGAATGAGGTTGTTTATTATCTTCTCTCTCATAAATGCTGCATACATAATAGTCTAAAGGATTTGCATCTGGGGAACTAGGTGGCCAGATTTCCTTTGACCAGAATTCAGGAACATTGACACTGAGACATTCTTGCACCTTTTTGGCATTATGTACTGGTGCACCATCTTTTTGGAAGATAAAATGGCATACATTTGCAACTTGCTTCATCCATGGTATAACTACTTCTCTCAAAACATCAAGATAAACATCAGCAGTCACCTTCAAGTCTTGTGGAAACAAATGCAAGGTCATGATATCTCCTTCATTGCTGACAACACCTAACACCATCACTATAGCAGAAAATTTTGTTTTCATGACAACTGAGACTTCATTAAGATTCTCACAGAGCCACCTATTGCTTCTTCTGTGGACTATTTGGTCCTGCTGAAACTTCTTTGCATCAGAGAAGAAAATCAGAGGGTTTTTTCTTTGGGACTTTTGAATGTTGTTAGCATTTCCCTTGCTTTTTCAAAGCACCATTCCTTTGTCTGCTGTGTCATAAACTGGTCTCTTCTAAGAACATACAATCTGGATCTGATATCTTCAGCAATAATTTTGGGAACCATTACATTCAACATCTGTAGTTCTCTTGCTATGGAGTACATTGACTTTCCTGGATCTTCATTGATGATCTGGATTCTGTGTACAATATGCAGACATGTGTGATCCTTGTGTATCTTATGTGTTTTCCTTGTTGCTGTGGCGACATCAGGATTAGCATCATATACCTTCTTCACATTGTCACCTGTATGTAAAGGGATGTTATTGCAGTCTGCAATTTCCTTAGCAGTTGGCCCTGTACCCAGTCCAAACATTATGATTGTTCTAACATACCATAATTTTAATACTTTACATATGAAACAATGATGATAAATCATAACCTTAGAAACATAGTTTTTCAAAATTAATAAGAAGCATGTGAAATAAGGAGATGCAAAGTTGTTGCCACTTTATGTGTACCCTGTATATTCATCTGTGTAAATGGTGTGTTTGTGTGTAGTGTAGTATATTTCTCAGGATATTTGACTACTCAATGGAAATATACTCGACAATATCAAATAAATGCTCTTCCCCCCACCGCAGATAGAAATTGAATGAGCTGAAACCAGGGAAAGGCTTTGGATTTGACAATGAGGAGGCCACATGTACCCTTTGGAAGAGACGTTGCAGTTGATCACTTGGGAAGGAGCCAGATGCCAGGAATCAAAGAGCAAGGGTGTGGTGAGAAAGTGACACCAAGGATTACTGACCAACCTTCAGAGAAAATTTGACAGCAAGCAGATTGTGGATTTGGCAGGAAAAAGGGGAGCTAAGATTGAATTTTCTTGTGTTTGATATCTTTGTGTTTTATTTTGATGGCTTTTGGGGATTTTGCATTGTTCAATATTGTTGAGTCTAAGAAAGCCTTGTCATATATTTAACACATTGTTGACCAGCAATTTTATACAAAAGCAAGTGCAAACACTTAGATAAGTCAACATTTGGGCTTGCAAACCTGAGAATTTTTGTGACCAGTCAAAAATGTGTTAAGATGAAAGAGATGCAAGAGAATGGTCAGATTCCAGGACAGTTAGCAGGGGAAAGGGAAAGATCTACTAATTGCTCTCTCTCTCTCCAGGACCCTCTTTTGGTAATGTCCCTGAAAGACAATAAATAAATAAACAAACAAAACTCCTTTAAGAGATATAAATGCCAAATTCCTGAATGGAAAAAACAAGTAGCCCCTGATTTGGGGGTTTCAACTACTATCCCCACTAGCTACCATCAGCCAGTGACAAGTAAGATGTTTAAATACCTGTGCTGACTTGCCTGAAAGTCCAGACACCAAAGCAAGTCCCAAGGCCCTGAATAAAGACATTGGGGAGCAGACATAATTTGTGGACAATACAAGTTGGTGACCATTCACCTGGCTGCTTTTCCAGCTGCCAGCACTTGTTTTCTGAGTGACTCACTCAGGACCCAGTGCTGGCTTGCTCTCATGTCCCAAGCCTCCTTTTCAGCCATGTGGCTCCTTTCCTGAGGCTTTCTTACCCCCATTCTGGGGCAAACTCGCCAGGTACCTGCTCCCTAGTCCTAATCAGTCTAATGGGATTGACAAGAATGACTCATATCCTCTTCCCACCTTTTCACCTTAGCCCTTAAAATAGAAACAGTTGCCAGAAAGCTGCTTAGGGGAAATTGTTTGCCCCTGGTCTCAGTGGAAGGAGGGACACAGTAGGCCAGGGAGATGGGTCAATGGTCACTGCTCCTGCCTGGCTACTATCTTGCTAAGTCTCCTGCCCCTGAAGTTGTGCTTACGTGGAACATGTTGTTATGTTGTTCTCTCTCCTAGTGCTGCCACTAGCAGGGCAGGCTCACCAGGCACAAGTCCTTGGCCCTTGTGCGCACGCGCACACACACACACACACACACACACACACACACACACACACACACGAGAGGTCTAAGTTCTGTGGTCTCTCTAGCCACTAGCTAGCTCAGAGCGGACAGTAAATCAGTTCAAACAATAGGCAGTTTCACTTTGGTCACTAGTTCAAATTGCACACATTTCCCAATCCTTTGCCATCAAAGAGCTAAAAACTATACTTTAATCTGCATCTGATTCTCATGTCCCCTTTTTTGAGGTTGTGGCTGCTTTCTTAATCTCAAGAAAACAAATGCAATTTAACAATTATTACAATGAAATAATCACTTTTGAGAAGTTCAGCACTTTTCAAAGTTTAATGTACATACGAATCACCTGGCTTTCTTAAAATGCAGAGCCTAGTTAAGTAAGTCTAGGTGGGGCCCAAGTTAATTTCTAACAAGCTCTCAAGTGATGCCAATTGCATTGACTACCTTTTTTTTTTTTTAAATTGTATTGTTGTTGTAACATTGACTACCTTTTGATTAGAAAGGATTGAACAGTGGTCCCCAAACTTGGCTGCACTTTACAATTACCTAGGAATCTCTGAAAAATCCCTAACCCTAGGCCATACGCTGAATCAATTAAATCATAATCTCTGGAAGTAGGACACAATAAACACGATCTTTGAAACTTCCCAGGAGATTCCAATGAGCAGCCACATTAGGGAACGTATTTGCAAGGGCTAAATATGAGTAAGAAATATCTGGAAGCTTTAGGTAATGCTATGCCAAGGTGTTAGGCTAAATTAATAAAAGTAGATTATCTAAGTAAATAAATAAATAATATCAATACAAGATCTTTCACCTTACTTTGGCTGGGCCATATATCAGGTCCAGTTTGAGGAGCTACATTTTTTTAAAGTTATTAATATCATAGACTATTCCAGAAGAATGGGCCATAATAGCTGTCTTCAAATAATTCAAGGCCTATTGGACACACCCACTAACACACACATAAATAAATAAAATGCAACAACAAAAGCTACTCCTACTCTACTACTCCTTCCTGTCTTCTCAGTTGAATGAGGAATTGACACTTGGACACACCAACCTAGATTATCTTTAGATAAGTTTTCTCTCTCATTTGAGCAGATTCCAGGTGGGTCCCCACACCCATTTATGTCTGAAGCCAGTATCGAAAGGTCTAGATCTCAAGCCGGATCCTAATACATGTGCTTTGCTTACCTTTGCAACTACTCTTTCCTATTGTACAGATAAATGGGTTAAATATACATACAGCATCAGTAGAGATGTGACTAAGTTGAGACAGTATTGATTGCCTTGCATGAGTGATAATAAGGTTGGTCACTGAAACATAATCTTTGTTCACACATCTTTAAACAAAGATGCATACTTTTTTCCGGCAACGTTCCTCTAAGAAAAAAATCTAATTTAAAAAGGCTAAAAGACACAAAATACTATCAGCCTTAAAACTACTTCCTAGGGGTCTGCTCCAACATTTAACAAATGTTGCAAAGCTTTATGTCTCTTTGTTGAATTAGGAAGCATTTGCAATCTGTTCATGTTTTGTTTATACTGTGTTTAAGATTTAATGAAGATTTGTACCAGTAGCCAAAGAAAACTTAAATGTTCTCTTCCTAAGAGATTTTAAGGTACCCTGGATTATTTTGTTCTATGAGTAGCTGTGTTCTTAGATAATGACTCCTGAGATAGTTTCAAAAGTGGGAATTAGAAACAGCAGAAGAAATTATGGAAATAAATTAGAATGAAATTTACTAGTCTGCACACGTACACATACACACAGATGATACATTATTTTCCTACCTTTACCTTAGAGGCAACAGTGTTAGAAAAATAACCAAACTGCAAACCTGATTAAAATATGCTAGTTTCTTAATTTCTTACTTTCCATTAATCACACTATCACAATGGTAGGATCACTCAGTATTTCAGTAGGGGCTAAAACATGGGTTTAGATGTCATACCATAAATTCATGGATCAACATCTTGAATTCAAATTCTCATCCCTGCTTAACCTCTTGGCCTCAGCTTTTTATCAGTAACATGAGAATAATAATATGCTATAAAATTATAGGAAGGTTAAATTAGGTCATATATGAAAGGTATAAATATAATGTTTGGCTTATAGGAGGTACTCAGTCATTGGTAGCCAGTTTAAATCAGAATTTTAGTTTCATAAATACTCTTTTAATTTATAAAATAAAGCCTTAAAGTAAATGAGAAACATATCCAATAGCCCACTGGCACCATGCCACCAAGTTCAAATTTTTCAAAAGTAATTTATTAAACACTAGTCAGAGACAAACCCTCATAGTTTTTATCATTCTCACATAACTGCATGAACTTGACCAATGCCTAGAATTCTTGGACTACTTCTTTTACCATTGGATGCTTCTTGGTAGTTATATGTCAAAGGCAGTCATGCTAAATATACGCCTTATTCTTCTTATGCCACCAGTCACTTTCTCTTCTTCCATTTTTCTTTCCTTCTTATCCTCACTCCACTTCCACTTACTCTGTCCCCATCCCTAAACCCCCTTGTCAGGTATTCATAGTTTTGTTCTTAAACAAATGATTGCCAAAGGGGTTAAGACAATTTTCTGGTAGAACTAGAGTCTGGTTCCAGCCTAAGCAAGGGCCCCTTCCCAGTGGCTTCATCACTTTAGTGCCACTGACTAATCAGAGATCCTAACCAGGAAGTCCAGAACTACTCCTTCCTAAATATGCAAACTTGATGCATCCTTAAATGTTTGTGTTTCAATGTCCTCATTTGTAGAATGGAGATTATAATGTCTGCCTTGACTGCCTCATCTCAGAGTGTACATCAGAATAGACTAATATAATACATTATGAAAGCACTTAAATCCAATGTCAAAGCCTAGACATATGCCATTGTATTTCTTAGGCTTATATTTTTAGTAATCAGAAATGATAGTGAAATTTTCGGAATAAGTACTACACCTCTGGTCAACTTATTTGGAATTCCCCCCTGAGGACTGTCCATGAAGATGCTTACCAATAGCTTCAAATACCAGACTGTAATGGAGGAAGAAGTGATAGAGGAATTGAGATTTGCTAAATGACCTAAGAGATCAGAGTTCAGGCATCAACATACTATATATTTAATAACAGATTGTGACATGTCAAGCAAGAGAAATTGTGATGGGAATGGAAACAGAGTTGGAAAGCATCTTTTGCTTAGTTTAGGATTTAGAAACCTGTGTGCTCAAGCTTCTATATGATTTAAACCCAGATTCCAGTACTTATTACCTATGTCATACTGAGCAAATTGTTTAATGCCTTGTGCATCAGTTTTTTTTTTTCATCAGTAAAATGGAGATAATAATAGTATTAATTTCATTAAGAGGTGAGAAGCTTAAAGGAGAGAATTCACATACATTGGTAAGCACATTCCTGACATGTAATATATTTAAAACCTATTATCATGGCTACCCAATATCTTTTTTCCACTATTCTTTATACAACTCCTCTCTTAACCTGGGGTGACAATGTACCAAATGGAAAATTATATTTTCCAGGTGCCTGTGCAGGTAAGTTTACAACATAACTGAATTCTGCCCAATGGCAGGTAAACAACTTTTTTTTCAGTGCTTCCAAGAAAATTCTTTTAAAAATGGGTCTGATTCAGCTTGAAATTAACTTTCTTCTTCCCTCTGTCTTTTCCCTGCTTTGAATTTGTATATAATGGCTAGAACATGGTGTTTACCTTAAGACCATAAAGTAAACTAGAAAATAGAAGCCACATGCAAAAAATAACCAACTAGAAGAAGGATGTCTGAAGTACTGATAACATAATGGTGCTCTCAGGCCAATTCTGAATCATCTGTTTATAGGCTTATTTTGACTGAAAGGAAAATGACTCCTATCTTCTTTAAGCTACTGTACATGATATGATCATTATGCCAATAACGCGTCTAGTCAGCTACAGAACAAATTAAAAGCTCTGTGAATATAAAGCCCTTGTATGAGATAAAGAATTTATTCTTTAATAAGACTCTGAATTAGGGGTGGAATCAGGATTACTACTGCCAAATTTTGCAGTTAATCCTTGAAAAAGCACTTGATTTCCTTAAAACAAATATGTTGCAAAAGTGAGAAGGATGAATTTTTTTTTTTTAAAAGGGAGAAAGTAAAGAAAAAAAGTTAAAAAGCTACCAATGTTTGAAAGAGCCAAAGTGTGATGTACAATGGTATGAGATAAGTTAAAGAAGAAATTTTGAACCTTTTTAATTTCATGGCACACATAATTACTAAAGTTCTGTGGCACACCAAAAAAAAATATATTTTTACCAATCTGATAGAAGAGGTATAATTTTGATTCATTCACAGTGACAACTACTGCTTTGCTGGCTTTTTTCATTTTTTAAAATTTGACAACCTTAGGGAAAAAAGGTCAGTTCCCCTGACTAGTTAGGCAGTTAGAGATCAATATGTTGCCTGCCCAGTGACCTGACACTTGTGTCAGGCCTTGCAAAACAGTCTATGGCCAGTGTTTTCCCAAGAAATGTGGCCTGCAGTCATGCAGGACCTGAGCCACCACCTGTGCCAAAGCACAGAGGGTCTGCATCATGTGCCATTATTATGAGGTTCCCTATTAACAGAGATGACTAAGACATAGCCACTGGCCTCCTGCTGAGGACTAGTTATAGCCCCATTGCCCCTTCCTCTCTCCTTTAATCATTTCCCAGAAACAAGGACCAGAAGTCTCCCAACAGCCATCCCTAATCAGAGGACATTGTTCTTCCCCAAACACCTATACCCTGTACTCTGGAGCCAACCAGCAAGGTGACCCATCCCTCTGAGGGTCTGCTCCATGCCCTTAAAAGTCCCTCTAACCCTTCCCTTGGGGCTGCAGTCTAATTAGACTCAGTCACCTGCTTGAATGTCCTTCAGTAATGGCTTTGAACTGGTCCACCAGTCTCCTCCCTTCTTCCAGGCACAAACCTAACACAGGTATTGCCTTTTAAAAAAATTCTTGCAGCATACCAGTGTGCCCTTTGTAGCACATGGGTTGCAAATCTGTGAGTTAGAGGATAGTCAATGGAGGAAAACAGGAATAGGATAAAGGAACAACTAGCAAAAAAGGGAACTGATATAAAGAAAGAAGAGAAATAGGAGCTGAACACTGTATGGTCAAGTATAAATCATTCACAAACATAGTTGTATACAAAATGGTAATGTCTTTCCTCAACATGGTAGTGCACAAACCAACTTTCTAAAATTTAAGCTGACTGTCTCCTCTATTGACTAATCATCAAATACATATTGAGTGGAGGCTAGAAATAATAGGAGCCTAAAGTAGGTCAGACTGGTTAGGAAAAGATAAAGCTGGGAGCTGGGAAGATGGTGACAAGTGGCCGGATTTGAGATATACAATATTTTGAAGGTAAAGACAAAAGGATTTACTTGTGTTTTATATGTAAAGTATGAGAGAAAGAGAGAAGTCAGTGCTTTTAAATTAAGCAGCTGAGTAGATAGTGGAACAATTTACTGTGATATGGGAGGAATGGAGGAACGATAGTGAGAAATATCTTTACTCTCTTTTGCCATTTTAAGTTTGAGATACCTATTAAGGAGTCAAGTAGAGATGCTGAGTAGGCAGTTTGATATATGTCCTGGAGCTCAGGGGAGAAGTCTAGACAAGATGCATATATCAGAGATGTAATTTAATGTGATGCAATTGCAGAGATTACAAAAGAAATGAGTTTGCTGGAGAGAAAGGGGTTCCAACATTCAGAAGTCTGGAAGAAGAGGAGACAGGGGAAAAGACTAGAAGGAGCAG
This sequence comes from Noctilio leporinus, assembly GCA_004026585.1. NCBI lineage: Eukaryota > Metazoa > Chordata > Mammalia > Chiroptera > Noctilionidae > Noctilio > Noctilio leporinus. The sequence goes on along the minus strand of PVIW01002672.1, from coordinate 106,630 downwards.
TTGATGAGATGAGAAACTAAGCAGGTATGAAGTACTGAATAAGAAAGTGGTCAACTATGATAAATGCTGCTGGGAGACCAAGGAGGATGGGAATGAAGCCTTGACCTCTTGTCTTTGTAAATCACTGGCTATTTAATAAGTGGTTACGGTGGACTGATGAGAAAAAAATCTTAGCTGAAGCAGGCAAAGAAAGACCAGGAGGTGAAGCAGTGGAGAGAGAGTAAAGATAAAGATTCAGTTTTGTGGTGAAAAGTGACAAGTGGCAGAGAATAAAGCAAAAGTTTTGTGGGGTCAGTAAGAGATTTTAAAGTTTCCTTTTTGTTTTAATTGCTTTTATTTCTATCCCAAAGAGAATTACATTGTAAATGGAAAATGATTGATTTTGCATAAAGTAAAATGGATAATTCTAAGATTAAAGTCCCTAAGCAGATAAAAGATAATACAATCCAAAGCCCAAGTGGAGATTCAACAGTTTAGTGGGAGAGGAATTTATCAGTTACTTAGAGATAAGAAAAATAATTTTATTGGGAAAATTTAGTATGCTTCTCTGCCATGGTTGATTGACTATTTAAGGTATATACTCATAAATATTAAGTATAATACAACTGCACTATATTTTCCAAAAATTCTTGAAAGCTCACTGCCCATTCTTGCTGGTTAAAGCCAATCTTACTTAATAAACTGTCTTCATTTGGGTTCCTCTATAGCTGATATTGAGATAAAGATTCCGAAAGGCAAATAGTGTATCGGCAAGGTGATTTTCAAAAAACAATGTAGGGAGATACAAACATGAGACAGGGAAGGGAAAACTGCTGAGGGTGTTTAATCAAGCAGGTTATCACAATGGGCAACTGAGGTTTAATCCTACTGGAAAAGTGGAAAAGTGTGTAGAACAAGCCTCAGAGTTACCCCACATGCAGGGTTTAGGACTTAGCTATTTGTGGGTGGCCAGTTGCTGAGGCTGCTCTCCCTGCTGTTGTCACCCTCCTTGGTGCTTGGAACCAGAATAAGAAGTCAATGATGCACTTTACATGCATTATTTCATTTAATCCCCACACAATGCCAAGGGCATTATTAGCTTCATTTCATAGGAGAAACCCAGACTTAGAATTTTTTCAAGATCACATCTTTAGTTCAGAAGAAACCAGAATCCCAGCACTTTCAGACTCCAAAGCCTCAGCTCTTAGTCTGAGTTCTCAGATAACCGGATCCAGCCAGGTCCCCCACCTGTCAGGAAAAAGTGGTCAGAGCTTACTCCAGCAATTTCTTTGAAGGACAATTTGTTTGGAGAACATACAGCACAATATGTCTGGTTTTATTCAGCTACTTTATTTCCTTAATTTGTGAACAGACTTTTCCAAATGGAAAAATTATATAAAACAAAATGTTTGAAAAGCATTTCACACTGTGATTGAGTCATTAAAAAAAAGAAGCCATTAACAATGCATTGACTTTGATTATACTTTCAATCACTGGAAGCTGTCAATGGAGAATTACTATTCGCACAAAGTCAAAGTCATATAGGGGTCTCTAACAATGCACATGATTGTTCCAGCATTGTATAAATGGGAAATTGTTCAGTCATGGAAAGTACATTCTAAAGCCATGTGGCATCATTAACATTCTGAAAGGGTTGTTTTCCAAGGTTGGGATGGGCTGGGGAATAGAAAGATTGGAATCTAAAATAAATGAAAAACATCCAGTCAGTTCAAGATGGTTTGGTAAACACCTCCCCTACTTTCCCTTTGTCAATGCAGCATTTTTTTCCTTGAAATCATTCCAGCATGCCCCTCTATGATAGTAAATTCCCTATTGATTTTTGTGGTCTGCCTAATTAAAACAAAAGTTGGAATGTAAATGTGGGCAGCTTTTAGATCTTAGATCCACACCTTTTTTTTCTCTAAAAATACAAACACACTTCAACAATTGAATTGACTCAGGTGTTCTGGGCTCAGAGCCAAATTCCACATGTGTGTAGTGAAGAACTCAGCACTTATTTTGGTGAGTGTATCAACAGGCAATAACTCTCTTAGCCCCTCTCAGGGATAAAGTTTACAGGCTACTTAAAAGGGCAAAAAGAAACAATCTGCAATAAACATTTAAAGTTATGCAGGAGCCCTCAATAGCCAGAGGCAGCCAAGGATGTGAGTAGAAATCAAGGATCCCTTGTCCTTTGTGAGGCCTCCAGCGTGAAAGCACAGGATATCTGCCCATGAGATTCACAGGGCCTACAGAAAACAAGGAAAAATAAAGGCAAAAAGTTTGCGAGGCTGAATGCTCAATCACAATTCAGGGCATGTATAAGAGGCAACAAATCAGTGTTTCTCTCTCATATTGATGTTTCTCTCTCTCTCTCCCTTCCTCCTTCCATTCCTCTCTCCATAAAGTCAGTGAACATATCCTCCAGTAAAGATTTTTTAAAATGTTGTAGGCTAGTTACCATTGGTATTTAGCAAGAAAAGGGGAGCAAAAGGGAATTAGATACTGAGCTTAATAAACTGAGAAACAGGAGCCTGTTTGCTTCACCAGGAAACTATATAGCCTTTCACACTCCATTTCTCTGCCAAAGGGATTAACATGCCTCCCTTCTCCTCTCTGGTACCAAACTGCCAGATGGAAACAGGAGAAAGTAGGCAGAGGCATAATGGAAGTCAAAACAGTGCAGAGAAGGTGCTTAGCCAAAGAGGTCTGTCAGTTGACCCTAAGAAAAGAAGGGATTGGTTGGGAAGTAAACCCACCCAAAGCCCACGTAAGTCTGGGAAGTTGATTGGTTCTTTTGAAAAGGCTCCCTCTCGGTCTTTTCCAAGCCTGAGCTAATATAATCCCAGGGGAAAAAAAGATACTCTCCTGCTTACTCAATAATGCACTTGTCTTCTTTATCTGCTCTCTCTTTTGGTAGCACATGACCATGTGGTCTTCAGCAAGTGTCATGGGCTCCAGAAGGACTAAGCTCTCTCTTTCTTGCTCATGACCTGTACTCTCCCCATGCACTCATGCCTCCACTATCCATAGCCATGTGCCTTTAGCAGCCCCATGGCCTGTGACCATGCACACTCAACATGCAGGTCCCAGCGGGGAGCCTGAAATGGACTGTAGCTTGAAACATCCACTAAGCTAGCTTGATGCTGGATTGGACTATACTTGAACATGAGCAGAAACTCTGGACACTGGCCTTAGCCTTAGCCTTGCTGAAGACAAGATTGGACCTTTTCCTTGATGGGATGGTCAGAGATAAGACACTGGGAAGTCAGGAGGGGAACTCTCTTCATTTCACATCATCAATAAACCATGTCATAGAGCCCCTTTTTCTTGTGCTAGTCTCAGGAAAATCTTTTCCTCTAGACACCACAAACTGGTTTTCCACTGATAACAAACTGAAACACATCTTCACCCCACTGAGGCTACTTTCATTCTGACCTTAATGTTGCCACTGTCATCTGAAAGCTTTCAGCATTAAAGAACTACTTTCTGTTTTCAACTGAGCTCTGCAGGGATAAACTGTGCCAGCACCTCAAATTCATTAAAATTTCATTAACATCCACTTACGTAGTTGCCATTTATTTGCTGCATAACATTTTCTAGGAACACTGCAGGAAGAGATAAATGAGAATTTCTTCTGTGGAATTAGAGAAAAAATTTCTTTCCAGGCTGCATAGTTATAGTCTTGTCAGGCCACAGTATTTCCTCCATGATGGCGTATTGATGAGGGTCCATCGAGGCCTGGCCCAGAGGTGATGAGTCAGGTGAATGTTTACAGGCTACTACTTTGATTATAAAAGGCAGCATGATTGCCCAGCATCTGCTCTTCTGTTTGCTTGTTTTTCAGCTTTTACTGTGGAATATTTCTAACATACTCAAAGTTAAAGAGAAGTGCATTTATGCCTCTACCTACTTCCCTCTTGTCTATATTTTCTGAACCAAATGACAGACATACTATGTCACCTATATTTTTCTGAATAAACAAGACTTTCTCTTCTTTAGAGGTGGGGGAGGGCCACAGGTACAGCATCACTGCAACATTTTAACATAATTAACAATAATTCTTTCATGTTATTAAATGCTTCATTAGAGCTCAAATTTTAAATTGTTTTATAAAATTCATATTTTAAAACATTTTGTATATGTGAAACTATCCATTTGAGTTGTGATTGTAAGCAAGTAGATCTTTTACATTTATTTTTGACTACTAGAAACATAATCATGATTATAAAAGAATTGTGAGGAATAATTCTGTATAATATATTTGTAGCCCTCAAGCAGAATGAATGAAAGGTATTTTGTTATTTGCTTCAAATTGAAAGTCTTTTCAGACTTATTTTGTATACAGTTGCTTCCCTTTTCCCTCTCCTCTCTCTTTCTCTCTCTCTTCTAATACAGATGTTGAAAAACACAGGACATTTATTTTGTAGTGTTTTCCAGCATGGACTTTTTTTTCTTTGGACTCCATGGTGTAGTTTAACATGTTCCTCTCTTCTCTGTCTTTTTGATAAATTGATAGTTATATCTAGAGGATTAATCCAGTTCAGGTATAATTTTTTTAGGGGATGGGGATTGATAAATTACTTCATAAGTAGGAACATATAAGAGAACAAGTCTGATGTGTGTGTGTATGTGTGTGTGTGTGTGTGTGTGTGTGTGTGTGTGTGGAAACTGGATGATCATTGTCTAGATCCCTGAATTTAGGCTTGCAAAATGGTGACTGCCTCTTTCTATCATTGCTCTTTCACTTATTAAAGGAATGCTTCTTTCTACAAAGAGAAGCTTCCTTACATCTAATTTTCAGTTACTAGCTCTAGCATGCGTATTTCAAAACTCAAGCAACACATTCCCTTTCTTATACATCTGAACAGATTGCGCACTAAGGAAGAAAGAAAAAGAAGAATTTCTTCTTTTTCCATTTTTTGTTGTTAGGAAATAATATTAGACATGTGAAAGTTATAAAGGTAATGTAATAAGCAACCTGATGGCTAAGAAACTTCTTTGTTTTAAATAAAATTTTCCTAATTACTAATAAGGATAAGGTTTTGGGTTTTTGTTTTTTTTTTTCATTTGTTTACTGGTCAGTAGACATTGTAACTGGCTTCTAGTTTTTGTTATTAATAATCAAAAGTATCCAATTCCACAGGCAAGGGAAGGAGGGGCAAAGGTGGCAGCATTCACCACCTTATCCTCCCTGCAGGCTGGTGTGAGTACTGTATGAATGAGAGTTTCCCATATGAAAACACTGTTGGCCAGACAACAGGACAGGAAAAATGCTGGAAAACCACCAGGCTCAGGGTGAAAAGCTAATCATGGGAAGTTTCATCTGTCAGAGGAGAAAATCTGAGCATCAAAGCAGCCATGTGTCACCTGAAAAATTAGACCTAAGAAAAGTTTTCATGTGTGTGTGCTTATGTTGGGTTGAATAAAAAATAAAGAGAACGTTGGCTTAGGAGAGGGACATGGCAAGAATAAAAAGGCAAGCACAACCAGGAGATAACTATAAACTGGGATCGCAAATGCTCCTAAGAATCAAGCAGACAATAAAAGCGGAAGCTGTGGACCTCATGCAATACAGGTAGGAAGGGCGGGGGGCGGGGGGAACTGCGCTGACCTGGAGAGATCCCATGCCATCAGCTTTGTCACCCCATTCTTGACTAGTGAAAATGTGGGTACAGTGTTGCCTGAATTTTTGAGAAGTTTGGAAAGTTAGGTTTTATATAGAATCTCCTGATTTTTAAAGCAGCATTTTGTTTTAATATTGTGCCAGCCAAACAAAATATCTTTAACCATCTTGGGTCTCCAGGTTGCTATCTTTGTATCAGAGGTTTGGACTCTCCCCGGGGCCAACAAAATGTCCTTCAGTCCTGGGCCTGGAGCCTGGTCTTAGTTCCCCTGACCCATTTTAGGCATGGTCACATTCATTAACTAGGAAGAAGTTATTTCTATTTCATGTTCCTTCAAACATAAGATTTTTTTTTTTTCCATCTTGGACATGACCAGACAAGCTTCAACATATTTGTGTTTTTCTGTTTAGTTGTTTTTGGATTAGGATTTTTCTAGCATTCAGCAGAGGTGTCCAAAGTGCTAATGTACATATTGGTTGGAAAATAAAGTCTCTGTAGTTTTAGAAAAAAATAAATATGTATTTTGTCTTCAAAAAGTACAGATAGACACATGAAAGTCAATAATTATAAATCTTTGCATAAAAAGACACCCTCTACAACACTAAAATCATTGTATATAATGAATGAATAAAGACCTGGGATATGTATGCTATATATTTCCAAATGTCTGAAGGGCTGCCACATGGCAGAAAGTATCAACTCATTTGTTGCAACCCTTATGAGTATAGAATTTTGGAAAGAAGTAGCTAAGAAAGAAATGAAGGCTTGGTTTAATACAGAGAAGATTCTTATAGCAGTATTCCTCTGAATACAGGAACACTCTACTTTAGCAATTAGTGAGTCTCCTGCAACTGAAGGCCTTCAAGTGATGCCTACCACAACCTGGGAGCAGAAAACGGTGGCAGCTGGGCCCTCACTCCATTAGCTGTAAGTTTCCTTTTAACCTGGATGTTAAAGATCCCATGAAATTTAAATTCATAAACAAAGGGAAAATATTCCACTAAAATTAATAAAACTACCTAGGCCCTGGGTAGGCTGCTTAGTTGGTTAGGGTGTTGTCCCAATGGACCAAGGTTGGAGGTTCAAGCCTCACCCAGGGCACAAATAAGGAACAAGCAATGAATGCTTAAATAAGTGAGACAACAAATCACTGCTTTTCTCTTTCTCTGTTTCCCCCTTCCTTGCTCTAAAATCAATAAAAAATATAAATTTTAAAAATACAGTTCAAACCTGTATTCTTAAAATGTATACAGGATCAAAACACTAAATCAAGAGAAAAATAGTAAATCAACATAAACTGATATGAAGCATGCTTAAAATCTTCAGTAACAGTCATTATTTCAATTACTTTATTTAATATACTTCATAATAATGATATGGTGTTTTATAACTATAACCCATTATATAGCTAAGGGCTCTAGGGTTAAGTGACTTGCCTAAGATCATAAAGCAGCACTTTCACGAAGAATTAGAAGCCAAAGTTTTGACTTTCAGCCACATTCCTTCTATTTTGCATATGAATTGTTACATAATCCAAATCATAAGTTTAAAAGATTGACTTTGTTTATTAGTCAAAACACATTCAAAATCTAATATTGGGTGACTAATTAAGCAAAAGAGAGGATAAGTAGAACAAATATTTATTAAATAACCTTTCACCATTCTCATCCAAGTCTGCAGTGTGTGACTTCATGTGAAACTCAACTGACTTTTGCCCACATCTCTTCCACCAACACCTGGCATAATAGAAGAAACACCAGACTATACAAAATAAGGCTTGTACACTGATACTCCAGGCTAAATAATGCTTATTTCAACTACATAATAATTTGTAGTTAAAATTATTTCTGGTTTAATTTATTCTGCCCAACAAGGACTTCTTGTTGGGGAGAGAGTTATAGCCTCATGGAATAAAAATTAAGCAAAGGCATTATTTGAAAATATGTTACATATATTTTAAAATAACATCTTGCCCTCATTTTATATTTCAAAATTTACAAAACTCTTTCATATCCACATTATTTCACCTCACAAAGAGCCCTGTGAAGCTGAGTTCTTGTTATTGTTGTCATGTTATATACAAGTAAACAGACTTAAACAATACCTGGCTCACAGAATGTCATCACCCTCCTTGCAAGAACTAAGGCTAAAAACCTACAAGTCTTGTCTTCCTCCTGATAGCTATTTGACATCAAATCATTACTAAATTGCTTTTATATATGTTTTCTTTCTTCTATCCCATTGCCATTGCCTTAGGCTTTGTCTTACCCAGTACCCAGAACATAGCAGGCATTCAACGATTATCTAGAGAGGGAATAAGCCAGCAGGTGAGAGAGTGAGTGATTGATTGAATCATCTGAAAATGGAGAGGTTGCCTTTAACTTCAAAATTGTTCAAACAAGTCTCAATGTGACCACAATAATGATCTTTTTTGGTATACACACTTGCTCCATTTTATTCTTCTGGTCAATATCTCCAATTTGATAGAAAAAATAAATAAAATAAAACCCCATTTGATTGACATAAGGGCTTTTTAAGGTCAATCTCTGATTATTTGTTCAGCTTCATCTCCTGTCACTTCCCCCTGTTATTTGTTATTGTTTCCTATTGAAGAGGTAACTTACATGCACCCTGTCCTCATGCCACCATCCATGCTGTTTTCATTGAGTGGAAGTCAAGCACCACTTCAAGTTACTTCTCACAAGGCGTTCCATTCTAGCAAGCAAATCTAGAGGATTCACCTGTGAAAGATCATGGGCTTTGACTACATTTATGTTTTTATTATATGTGGTTTCTTACATGATTATTTCCCTCTACAATTAAAATTCCTCGGAGCTAAAATTTTTTGTAAAACCTTTTTGTCACTACCAGTGTAGTGCCTGATATAGCATAAAGGTAGGACTAATCTTTAAGTTAGTGGGAAAAAATAAATGAACACGATCTAGCCAATCAAAGCACCTTGGTTCCTCTTCCTAGCTTCATGGGTTAGTTCTAAAATGGATAGTGAGCCTGAGCAGGACCAGTGTCTCCATTTCGATTTTAGTCAAGAACATTAGACACAGTCTGTCTTCTTCTAGGATCACCAGCTCTCAAGGCCAAGGAGCCAGAACTGTTATTCTACCCACCAAGTGGAGAGAGCTAGGTTGAAAACCAAACCAGCACTGGGGCAAGTAAAAGTGAGATGCATACAGAGAGGGGATTCAGACGGTCATAGAGAGAGGCAACTTGTTTCTGCCAAACTTGCCAGAAGTCTTTGAAATTTAAATTTCATGAGCCAGTACATTCTCTCTCTCTCTTTTTTAACCTTAAGCTACTTTGAGTCAGATATTAATCACTTACAACAAAACAAGCTTTGTTTGATACAGGGATCAAGATAAAATTGAATAAGCAAAAGAGAAAATCAAACCAGGTCACCCAACTCTACATAAGGCATCATTACTATCCCAAACCACTGCCTTTCTATTTTAACAATAAGTTGGGATGAAAATATTTACAACACAAAATAGTCCTAGTCTTTCATTTTCTAAAATAAAATCTTGAATCAGCTTGCTGACCACTTCAAACAGCTCAAAATAAATAAATAAATAAATAAATAAATACAAACAGAACTCTATTTAAAAAATGGCAAATGCTAAATATCTCCTTAATTATAAAAGCATCATTACATATTGTATAATAAAGTATATTTAATAAAACAGAATTAATGAGTGCATTATTTAACTGATCAAAACTTAGGCAAGAACAAAGAGCTGTTCAGAGAGCAAGAGGAGCAGAGAAATCACAAGCCCCTTCTGTTCTCTAGAGTGACTTCCCATCTCAGCATTTTGCTTCTACTGAAGACCACACTGTCTATCACTAGTGAAGAGTGAGTGGAAATTTATGCCCATCATAAAATGCTGTCCAAAAGGCACTTTTATAAAATTTATATACATACATTAAGTCACTCTGTCCTTTGCCATGTACCTCCAATAAACCTTATGGTTCTCCTTCATCATTTCATGCCAAATGAAAAGTGGTAATATTACCAGATTTGTAGTTAATTATCATGAAAAATGGCTCCTAATGATTTAACATCTTTGTTAAAAAGCCATGATAACATGGAGCACAATACTGGAAAACATCATTACAGCTATCATTTATCCATGACCATTTACATTTTGTTCACAGTAAAAAAAAAAAAAAAAAAAAAAAGTTAATTGACAAAGCACATCTATAAAATATTTATTGAGAAAATAGGGCTTTCTCTTCTCTCTCTCTCTCATTGTTAGTTTAACATATTAGTTTTATTTATAGGATCTAATTTTTTCATCCTTTTTAATGACCTTGAAAGTGACTCACATTTCCTTTTCCTTAAAATAAATTTATGGGAATATTATCCTTCCTTGACAAAAGCGCTCAAACATTTAAAGGGAGGTGCTTTACATTCTATTTGCCTGATGATCAAACATGTTCTATGAAAATTCCATGAAACTGTTATAAGTCATGACCAGGGAAGTGTCAAATAAAATTTTTTTTAAATAGAAAATGCCTTTAGATCTCTAAAATTCTCACTATGATTCTTTCTATTGTGGATCTCCAAGCCATGTTTACCTTCAAATATATGTCTGCATTCTACAAGTCTATTTTTTTTTTTTTAAGTTTAATATTAGCATTAGCTTTTGAAGGATACAAAACACTGCCAATTCAATGGGCCATCAGGGTCGGGGTCTAAAAAATTTTTTCTCAATTTTATATCCATTAGATTGGTCTACTAAATCTGGTGCATTTTGTCTACTTGGCTAGAATGGAGTGTGCTATTTCATAAATGGCAACCTTACTTAACCCCATCTATGTAAAGATAGTACCCCTTTCTCTCTACAATCTGCTTAGCCTGTTTTAATACTTCACAGCCCTCACCTCCACTTGATGTATAAAATATATTCATCTTTCTTTCTTTCTTTATTTGCTCCACTTCTATCCACCCCCAAGGAGAATGTAAGTTTTCTGAAGATAGGGTCTTTGCCTTGGGGTATATTCCAGCCTCTGGAACACAGTTTATTAGCAGATGACCAGCACTCAATAAATATTTGCAGAGTAGAAATATAATCAAATAAAGTGAAGAATCAGTCCTGGCTGGTGTGGCTCAGTGGATTGGTGTCAGCCTACGAACCCAAAGGTCACTGGTTTGATTCCCAAGTCAGGGCACATAACCAGGTTGCAAACCAGGTATCCAGCTAGGTCCTTAGCTGGAGGCAGGTGAAAGGCAACCATGCATTGATGCTTCTCTCCCTTTCTTCATCCCTCCCTGCCCTTCTCTCTGAAAATAATGAATAATATTTTTTAATGCGAAGAATCATATTGTTAGCTTCCTAATGCTTCTTTATTCAAAACCATGTTTTAGGGTTCAAAAAAACCATAGTTATTGAGTAATTTCATGGTAATTCCATTCTATACCCAAGTATCAAAGAGTACATGAAGAGGCCCAGAACATTGCTCACTGAATTTTCTATTAAACGTTCTTTACTTTTTCAATGCAAAAGTCTCACACTCTCTCTTCAAAAACCTTTGGAACCTTGGCTGGTGGCACAGTGGATAAGGCACTGTCCTGAGAACCCAAAGGTCACTGGTTTGATTTCCAGCCAGGACACATAACCAGGTTGCAAGCCAGGTCTCCAGCCAGGTCTGTAGCTGGAAGCAGGTGAAAGGCAACCATACATTGATGTCTCTCTCCCTCTCTGCCTTTCTCCTTACTCCTCTCTCTAATAAATAAAATCTTTAAAAAAAAAAAAAAACCTTTGTAAAACTTTTCCCCATCCTCAACCCTGATGAATTAATTCTTTGTCCATATCTATTCCCTCCTATCTCAGCATTTAAAAATGTAGTTGAATTTAACTTTTTTCCAGATGGATTTCATTTTTTATTGCTATTGTATAAGAATCATTTCATGGCTCCTGTTAGGTGTTTCAGTTGTTTGGAACATTGTACTGTACACCAAAATGCTGTAAGTTCAATTTACAATCAGGGCACAGACCAAGGTTGTGGGTTTGACCCCTAGTTGGGTGCATCTGGGAAGTAACCAATCAACGTTTCTCTCTCATCCCTCATCTCTCTCTCTCTCTCTCTCTCTCTCTCTCTCTCTCTCTCTCTCCCCCCTTCCTCTCTCTCTAAAACCAATATATATTTTCTCAGGAGAGGATTAAAAATAAAAAGAAACATTTGTAACAATCCCAACTTTCTACAAGCTAATATTTCCCCTTTGTGCAAGTGAAAAGCATGAAGATGAGGTAGAAATTGTGCTGGATATAGACTTAGGGGGGGTCTATTATGAATACTTTCTTATTAAAAAAATATATAAAATAGAATGTAGTATATATATTACCCAAATAGAAACAGAGAAATATACACCTTAGAGCTTTTTAAAAATAGTCAAAGACAGCTAAATCTCATGAAATAAATCTTTGCCATTTTAAACAGAACATACTGACAAATTCAACATATATCATAATGTATGAACTATTTTGGAATCTAGTAATGCAGTGATATCAACCACTTACCATTAAAGTCATTTGATATGAATAAGGATGTTTAGTTCCTTGGCTAGATAATTAAAATCAATACAGGTTCCAGCTGGTGATGTGTTAACAAGGTGAGATATATACACTTCAATGAGTTATGGAGGAATGTCATAAGTGTACAGTATAGTACTTAGAATTTTTAATTAATATTAACCTGCCCAGCAAAGTTTACCATGAGGTTGAAAATATAGTATTGAGACATTTTTTTTTTTTAAAGCTCAATTCATATATAGTCAGCACATGTCAGAGATTTACTTAATTCTTCAATGAGAGAAATAACATGATAGTAAGCTGGGTAAAAATGAATTTGAGAGACCGTGTATATATTGGCACAAAGAATTGTAAATTAGATTGCTAGGATAGACACAAAACAGAATGTTGTTCCAATAGACAATTAAACACTAACATTTGAAATGATATTTTTTTCCAGATAAATTTAACTTTTCTTCCAGATGAATTTCACTTTCAATTTCTATTGCATATAAATCATTTTTATTGCTCTAGTTAGGTGGCTAAATTGGTTGGAGCATTGCACTGTACACCAAAATGTTTCAAGTTCAATTTACAGTCAGGGTACATACCTAGGTTGTGGGTTTGACCCCTAGTTGGGTGCATCTGGGAGGCAACCAATCAATGTTTCTCTCTCACATCTCTCTCGCTTCTCCCTTTCCTCTCTCTCTAAAACCAATAAGCATATTCTCACGTAAGGATTGAAAATAAAAAGAAACATTTGTATCAATCTCAATTTTCTGCAGACTAATGTTTCCCTTTAGAAATAGGTAAAATATCTACACAAAAGGAAAACAGTACAGTACATAATGATAAAGAATGAATTATGTTTTGGTGGGCTTTTTAGACAATACCCCAGTAGGATATTGAAAGACCATGCAGTTATTCTTTTAACTATTTACAGATTTTGAATAATATATATTTTAAAGATTTTATTCATTATTTTCAGAGAGGAGGGCAGGGAAGGAGGAAGAAAGGGAGAGAAGCATCAATGTATGGTTGCCTTTCACCTGCCTCCAGCTATGGACCTGGCTGGAGACCTGGCTTGCAACCTGGTTATGTGCCCTGACTTGGGAATCAAACTAGCGACCTTTGGGTTCACATGCTGGCACTGATCCACTAAGCCACAACAGCCAGGGCAAATAATATTTTTTTAGCATTAGTCATAAAAATAAAAGAAATGGACAAGATCTGCTGATTAGATAAATGTTCTAACTAGCTACATGTACACAGGGACTCTATACGTCAGACATCAGCAAACCAATCCTAAAATATGACAGACCACACTCTATTATTTAATTATTATCAAAATTAATAGCAATTTTAAATATGAACATAACAGCCATCATTTATTGAACGATGGCTTGGTGCCATTTATATAAAGGTCTGTCCGGAAAGAGTCCAACCATTGTTAATTTAACAAGAACATTTTGGATAAAACTGATGTAACCTGGCAGCCAAGGAGAGTGGACTGGAATGCACATGTGTGGACAATGATGACTTCACTTTGCTAGTCAGTGGGGATGGTAGGCACCATTGAGTGAGCATGGTACTGTGTGGCCATCACATTTAAAATGACTGAATGAGTAGAGCCACTAATCTGCATCAAATGTTGTGTTAAGCTCGAACATTCCACCATGGAAACTATTAAAATGATTCAGAAGGCTGTAGCTATGGTGTTGTGATTGGCAGCTTCATCACAACACCAGGCTTGCTCATGCATCAAGTCATGTGCAGTTTGGCAAAACATCAAATCACCCAGGAATCAGCCCTTCTTCAACCCAGATTTGGTGCCCTGTGACTCCTGGCTTTTTCCAAGACTAAAATCATGTTTGAAAGGAAGAGATTTCAGACCACAGGTGAGATGCAAAAAAATACAATGGGGCAGATGACGGTGATTGGGAGAACTGTGTGAGGGCCTAAGGCTGCCTCTTTTGAAGGTGTTGTCAAGTGTACAATGTTTGTTGCATCTTCTTCAAAAAATGTCTTTGTTTTTCATATGACATGGCTGGATTTTTCACAAATGATAGAAATGGCAGTTATGGGCCTTAATGTGCCCAAGGTCCCAGAACCATTGGGGGAGTTATTAAGCCATTTTCCAGCTACTACTTACAAACTGATACTTACAGCTCTATATTTCGATACATACCCCAAAGAGCTAAAACAAGTCATCTCTTTGCTTCATTCAATTGGAAAAAATATTAGGCTAACTTCAGATAAACTTTGTAGGACAGTGATAAGACCTCGGCAAAATGAAATGAAATGGTCAAAACACTAATTATTTCTAATCAGGCAATATAGCCAGAAACAAAACTTAACCCCAGATCTCAAGAAATAAAAGAGAAAACATATTATCAAACACTGAAAATATCTTAAAGAAAAAAAATAAACTTGTAGATCCTCCTTATAGAAGAATAAACCTTCACCTATGAGGTTTTAGTCATTAAAAAAAAAAAAAAAAAAAAAAATCCCACCTAGATCTGGCCAGTCAATCCTCTAGCTATAGAATTACTAATTTGGCCCTGGCTGATGGCACAATGGATAGGCACTGGCCTGTGAACTCAAAGGTTGCTGGTTCCATTCCCAGCTAGGGCACATAACCAGGTTGCAAGCCAGGTCTCCAGCCAGGTCTGTAGCTGGAGGCAGGTGAAAGCAACCATACACTGATGTTCCTCTCCCTCTCTGCCTCTCTCCCTTCCCCTCTCTCTAAAAATAATAAATAAAATCATAAAAAAAGAAAACCATACTTTAAAAAACTACTAATTTAAGAAAACTATAATAAACAGAGAAACACATTAAATAACACTATTGAAATGTAATCAGCTAAATCTAAATGAAGGAAAATCTGTAGGCCAAAGAAACAACCCAGCTTCTTCAATAGATAAATGGCAATGGTGTGTATGGTGGAGGGAGGCTAATTCAAACAAACAATGTAAAAATATTTCAAAATATTCACAATATCTCTTTTCTATAAAAAATGAATAATATTAATTTCTGCAGTGTAACAAAGGTATTATGGTTATGTTTTAAAAGAATCCTATCTGTTAAAATTACATATGGAGATATTTAGAGATCCTAAGAATTACTCCAAAATAATCCAGGAGTTGGGAAAACATGAGAAAGAGTACAGATAAAATCATCAGGGTCATGAAATAATAACTGAAGCTATGTAATGGTACATGAGAGTTTGTTACTCTGTCTACTTTTGTATACACTTAAAATTTTCTATAATAAAATGTTAGGAAAGAATCACTAGGTGTATACTGATAAATTAAACCAATAAAGTAATAAAATAATCCCTTTTTTAGCTGTATTGAGATATAATTGATATATAACATTATGTAAGTATAAGGTGTACAGCTGTGATTTGATACGTATATAGAGTGAAAGGATTACCACAATGTTAGTTCATCACTTTACATAGTTACATAGTGTATGTTTGTGTGTGTGTGTGTGTGTGTAGTGAAAACTTCTAAAATGCACTAGCTTAACAACTTTGATATAACACAATATTGTAGCCACCATGCTGTACATTACATCCACAGAATATTTTATGATTGGAAGTTTGCATCCTTTAACCACCTACCCTACCCCTCCCCCCCACTCCTAGCAACCACTAACATGTTCCTTGTTTGGGGGTCAATGGTGTCCCATAAACACCATAGGTTTTCTTCACTTGTTTTCATTCTTTTTCTCTTTTACTTCTCTGAGTGAATGATTTCAAATGACTCATCTTTTAATACACTGATTCTTTCTTCTCTCAGTCAAGTCTTCTGGCGAGGTTCTCTATCAAATTCTTCAGCTCAATCATTGTGTTTTTCAAATCTAGAGTTTTCGATGGTTTCTATTTCTATATTGAAGTTTTCATTTAATTCCTGAACTATTTTCCTAATTTAATTTAGTTGTTTGTGTGTTCACTGAACTTCTGTAACAGAATTATTCTGAATTCTTTGTCAGATAATTCAGAGTTCCATTTCTTTATGGTCAGTTACTGGAGCTTTATTAGTATCTGCTGGTCACATCATATTCACCTGATTCTTTATGATCCCTGATTCCTGTACATTTAAATAAAAGGTCTCCTTCCTCAGACTTTCGAGGTGTGCTTTGGCACTGAAAGACCAGTCCACTCAGCTTGGAGCACTGGGCCTGTTGTCAGAAGCATCTATAGGTAGTGGAGGTCTGCTCTTCGAGTCTCTAGCTAGGCAAGGCCACTGCCTGCGCCCTGAGGCAAGGGTTGTGCTGCTGGCTGTGCCTGGAGGTAGAACAGAGCTTTCGAGTGGGCAGGGCTGTTGGCCATGTTCTGTGTTCTGTGGTCATTTGTCATTTGGAGCTACTAGCTGGCCTCTGCAATCAGTCCTGGTTCAGTGAAGTCTCAGGCTGAATAGATGATGTCACTAGTTGGACTCCATGTGAAGTGGGTCTGCAAGCTGTGGCCTACTGTAGGGTGGGGCACAGGCAGGACTTAGTGATCAAGGAGGCCACTGGCTGTGCTCTACTTTTGGGCAAGGGCATTGGCTGGGTTCTCTGGTTGGAAGGGGCCTCTAGCATATCTCACCGATGGGCATAACATGAGACTGTGCTCTGTGTTTGAGCAGGGATGCTGTCCAGACTCCTTTGACAGGTGGGGCTGCAACAGTGATCCATGACCGGGCCGGGTCACTGACTGGGTTTCCTGCCTATGCCAGGCTTGCAGGCTCTGTTCTGCAATCAGGTAGGACCATACGTAGTCTGAGCTCCACAGCTGGGCAACACTGTGGGCTGGGCTCCAAAGCTGCCCAGAGTCTCTGTTCTGAATCCCTTGTTATGTCAGGCCAGAGGCTATGTGTAACAGTGGTCAGGGCTCTGGGGTGAGCTCCACAGCTGCCTTGGTTTTCTGCCCAGGCTTTCAGGTTGGCAGAAGTGGAGGCTATACTCAGCAGCTAAGTGAGGCTGTAAATTTGCCTCTTGGACTAGGAAGTGCCACAGAACAGGTTCAGTACTAAGGACCCAAATCAGGAATAACTGCTAACTGAGCTCGCTGACCAAATGGACCCGAGGTTGGTTTGCAGATAAAGCCACTGGCTGGGACCTCAGCTTGGAAAGACTGAACACAGGAATGTAGTCCACTGAGATTTGAGCACTGGTTGCTGTAAGCCCCTTCCTCCTTCTCCATCCATATCTGGTCCCCAGTGGTCAATCCCTAAAGATTTGCCTGGTGATTCCCATAAGGTGACACCTAAATGGGTTTCTTGGGAAGCATCCTGAAAATCTGGAGAAGTTGGATATCCAACTGGGACTCTTTCTTCCCAGGAACCACAGTCCCAGGGAGCACTCTCAGTGCCTCACTGTGCTGGAGGACGGGCGATGCAGGCAGAAGGTAGCTGCTCCTCTTATGCTTAGAATTCAGTCCTTCTCGGTCTCTGCGGTCCAGGCAGTCACAGCCTCCTCTCAAGCTATGAGGCTCTCTAGCTGGTCTTCTTGTGAGTAGGACTGAACTATGCTGGGAACAAACTATGTTACCATATTAATTACATGATTCTTTTAAAACAATCTTTATAATTCCTTTTTATATGTATTTCTTTAAGGGGAGCACCTAGTAAGCACTACTGATCTATAAAGAGAACCTTTTAACTTAATGAACTCTCATTTTTCTCCCCCCAGGAAGCTAAAAAGATTGCACCCTTGCCAATTCCCATTATTACCAGAGAAGCAGCTTTAAAATTATTCCAAATCCAATATTAGGCCATTAATCAATACAGGATCAGAAAGTGGGGGGTGGGGTTACAAATATTGCCCCAAATTATGCAACAGCTTTTGTCGATATCATTTAAGTAATATAAAAAAATCAATTAAAATATTCATTGATCACTTTTTATTTGTAAGAAATAATTTTACTAGTTATTTGAAAACTTCTACTGAATATTAATTATAGCTTTAAATGGCCAAGAGTGAAAGATAAGAAAGGTGAATAAGTCTTATCACAAATGATTAGGGGGTTATGTGAAAACTAGGAAGTAATTGCACAACAAAATACTGAGTCCTTTCTGCTCTCACCGATTGAATTATCTTCTAAATTTCACTTTCCATGTTCTTTCATTTTCTCTCTATTGTGGGTTTTCAATAAAAAGAGAAGATACTTCTTTAAAAAATAAAACATGGATACATTTGAAGGCATTACATACAAAGAAGAGATAGCAGATGAGAATAGGGAAAAAAGGGTGTGAAAAAGAGCAGGTGACAGGAGAAAGAAGTTGGCCTTTAGAGACAAGTTGCCTGGTATAGCTTTGTACCCCAAATTCACTTACGTCACTGATTGCTATAATTCATCTTGCCTTTAGCAAACAGGCTGATGCTGTTTCTTATAACCCAGTTAAAATCAAAAGAACATAATTGGAATCAGCAGGAATGCTTTTGAAAGCAAATAACACCCTAAGTCAGCTAACTTAAATATTAAGCAAAATCTGTTTTCTTAAAAAGTGAGGAATCCTGATATGAGGTAATTTTGACAGTTTCTATCTTTCTGCCATCCTTAACCAGTTACATTTGTCCTTGGCACCTATCCCATTGTAGTTACAAAATGGGTGCCTACATCTTAAGAATACACTGGTGATGCCTAGTGGTAAAGAGAAACTGTTTCTTCCCTTTTTTCCTATGCGATTAAATACAAAAAGCAAGAAATCCTTTCTTGGAGGATCAAAAGTCTACCTCCAGTACATTTACTGGCAAAATTAATGAGATCTCCTTGACTGGAGGTTGCCTAAAGAGGGTTTAAATTTCAGTAATGTGAGGCCTGGGTAAACAGTTTATCAGGGTAGGAAGAATGGTTGAACATCCCATTATCTGGACTGGTGTTCCTCTCACTTTAGTTTTAGAACCATCTAGGGTCTGATTAGAAGCAGGTTTTGATTCAGAGGTCTGAGCTAGGGCCTGAGATTCTGTCTTACCAACAAGCTCTTTGGTGACTCTGATGCTATTGGTCCACAGATAGTGCTCTGTACAGAGGATCGAAGCTCCAGAGGACCTGATGAAAGGCAGACTTGCACAGTCCAACTGGACTACAGTTTCTGGCTCTGTGATCTTGGCCATGTTACTTAAAATTTCTAAATCCCAGGGGAAGGAAGAAGGGAAGGAAGAAGGGAAGGAAGGAGGGAAGGAAGGAAGGAGGGAAGGAGGGAAGGAAGGAAGAAGGGAGGGAAGTAGACCAGATAATGGGAATCTTCAAAGCAGTGAGATTTCTGCTCACTTCTAATTTGTCAAGGTCACTCTTTAGTGACGAATGAGAAAACAGGGCAGAATAAACAGGATGGTATTTAATAAGTACACTTGGGAAGAAAAATAAATAAACTGTACCTATAAAAGCTGGGGAATGGTGACAAATATATATGTATGACAGAATAAAAGGCCTCAGGGCCCCAGTGATAGCAAGCTGCATTGAAATATTGCAGGGAGGCCTAACAACGCATATATTATATTCTGGGCTACAGTGTTCTGAAGAATAAAGATTTGAGCCCCTGAATCTTACTCAGAAGGGAACTGTAGCAGATTTATGGACAGGCCATGAGGAAAAATGGAGGAAGAGAATCCTTGTTCTGAGAAGACTAACAGGTTATCTAACTGAACTTCATTGTAGGATATGTCTTTACCTGAGGAGAGAACAACTGACTATTTCCCATCTTGAGAAGTCAGACAGAAAAAGTGAACAAAATTTAGTAACAAGAAGCAGGGGCATATTATAGAACCTTGGCAGGAACCCCAAGTTTAAGTTTTTCCAATCCTGCTTTTCAGTTGCCCCCTGTTTTGGGGTCCTTTTCTTCTCCAAGTCTTAAGTTCCTCATTTGTCAAATGAAAAAAACACACCCTTTCTTTTAGAGCTTAGTAATTTTTTGGACAAACAGAAAATGTGTCTGCCCACAGTACATGCTTAAGAAATAGGAAGGCATATTGTTATAATAATTCATGATACAAGGTTTAAATTAAAAGATGGGTTTAGCACTGCAAGAGATGCTGAAGTAGTAGCTCACTGGTCAGTGTGTCCCTGACAAACAGGCTCAAATAAGGGTCTCTTACTTCCCCTGCCCCTAATGTGGGCGGCATGACAATGTATGATTAACTCTTGGGGAGGGGTACTATTCTATAAACACTGATTATGTCGCTTATCTTGCCCCCTCCAAACCAATCAACTCTTCCTTCTCTACTTTCCCTCTAAAGAAATGAGGGTGGCTGGGCCTCTCATAATACAATTACAATATTTTGCACAAGTTATTTCTTCAGTCTTTATCAGGCATAAAATTCAGCCAAGTTAAACAGTGATAATTATTCCAAAAATACTTTTACTGTGAGCCCTAAACCTTGGACCTGGCTTTGCATGTGTCCCAGTGTTTTACAAATTTTACAAATTTTTCATGAATGTAACATCATGGCCCAGTATGGACTGCATTCTCCTTGAATTCTGTATACTTTCATTTCTGTGCACTTGAAGTACATTCAATACAAAACAATATCTGAGCTTAGCTTGGGCTTTGTTTCCTTCAGTGATAATGAAGGGAGTTTAAATTTATTCCCTAAAACTTGTAATAGGTAGGTACTTAGTGGAAGCTTCCTTCTTTAAAGGCAAGTGCTGTGAGAGACTTTTAAAATGTATTTCTTTCTGTGTCATTAATGGCTTACATTTGGGCCCTCCTGCAGAGTGTAGAAAACCTCTAAATAATCCTTGGAAACACATGAACAGAAAGGTCATGATGGCATTTGGAACTCCCATTGCTGCCTTTTTTTTACAATTACCCAAATGGCCTTTGAAGCAGTATCTCAGAAAACACCTGGGGGTCTTAGGATACTCTCTGCAGATTCCGTGACTACTGAAATGGACTTTCAGCCATCCCGAGGATAAGAAGTTAGGGCTTTCCTGATTACATAGAACACAGATTTCATAGCCACACAGTGCAATTCATTGTCTAATTATTACAAACCAGTTAATAATACAAACCAGCCTCTGAAAAGACAACACCAAAGCATTTTTCAAATTTAGGACTTAAAAAGTGATCAGAAAAAGTAAAATATAAATTTACATAGTGTGATAACAATCCTACTGAGAATTATTCATTTGAAATTTGTAAGAACATTCTTATATTGATGTGGTCTAGAAATGTTTTTATCTCTAAGCAATACAGTAATAATGGTATTAATAAAAGTGATAATGATAAGCACAGTAACATCTATTGGGCATTTACTATGTGTGAACCTCTACACTAAGTAAAATGTATAGGTATTATCTCATTTAAACTTTTTAAATACGTTGTAAATATCCTGACAAATTCTAGGCTAAGAGTTGACATTAGGATAATAAAATTTTCTTCAGACTGAAATCTAGGACATAAGTAGAACTCATCAGCCCTAAGGGCAAGGACTTTGCATTTTATCTTTATGACACCCCCTGCATTTCACTTTTATGATATCACATAATACCTGGCATAGAAGAGAGTGCACAAATATTATTGAAAGAAAAAGGTAAGGTTCACAAAATTTTAAACTCTGAATTATTTTGGTGAAACTAATGCAGTTGATAAACCATTTCATTGTTACAACATCATTAAAAATGATTACTACTTTATTTCTAAATTGTTCATAATGAAGATTTTACTTTTACTATCAAAAAGTAATAAGAGTTTATCTCCCCAAACAATGCTTTCTTACAGCAGTAATAACAAAAATGCATACAGATGGCAGGGCAAGAACATTAATTTCAGCAACTGCTTGGTAAAGCAGACATCAAGCAGAGGCATTTAAATGTGCAAGTAGAGAAGAGAAAAGAAATAAGAGATGGTGACTTTTATCTCCTGTTATAACATTTACAAATTAAATATTGGGGTCATGAATAATCACTCAATAATCATATTCATTCCATGGACACCTAAGTTAAGTGTCCATGAGGTTAGGCATAATTTTTACTTTTTCCCCTTTTTCTGTATTTTTCAAATCACAAATCTTTTTACAAAAATAATAATAATAATAATTATTATATATATATATATATTTTTATTTTTATTTTTTCACAGAAGCTAGGAGATCAGAATGTCCTAGGTAGAATGTGCATTGGGAGGACCTGAGGTTGATCCATTTTCCAAACCAGTCTACTTACAGGAGGAGAATTTTAACAGAAGACTTAGCACAAGTTATTTGGTTGGTCTTCATTAGGCATAAAATGAAGCCAGTTAAATAGTAATGCAATTCCAAACACTTTTATTATAATATCCTTTACCCTGGCCTTTTTTTTTTTTTTTTTTTTTTTTTAACAGTATCTCAGTGTTCCGTAGCTATGTTCTAAATGTAAAATAATTGCCCAGGGTGCCCTTCTTTCTCCTTGCCTTCTAGCTAAAATAAGTGTCTGTGTACTTTAAAGTGTATTTAGAATAGCTACACTGTTTTCTTCAGTGATAATGAAAGGAGTGTATGTTGTTTCATACTTTCTAGTGGAGATTTGGGAGCCACTTATAGACTCCTGGAAATTCAGGGACCTTCTTTGCTCAGACAGTCCTGACCCTATAGGTCAAATACAAATCACCTGTGCCTGGTATAGCTTTGTGCCCCCCAACTCACTTCTTCCTTTTGGGACCTTTTCCTTATGGGCCTAACCCAGATTAGGAATTTCTCCAAACTGTCTCAGACATTTGTGCTTGCATAACACCTAGAATTTACTCTTTTGTAGGGAAAAATCAGCTTATTCATTTGTTTCCCTCAACAGAGGAGCATCTACCACCATCAAGCTAGTTGCATTTTCACCTAGAGACTTTCCTTTCAGTAAGTTTGAGGCCCACTCTAGCCTGACTCTACTACTATATGTTATGGGGTGCATAGCAAGATTTGCTCAATACTATGAGCATCCATCTCCATTTTTTAACCAGAGGAATCCTCTCAAATGCAAATCTGATGGTTTTAACCCTAATTGCTCCTCTGACTCAAACAAGGCATGATATGTTGTAACTTAGTATTTCTCAACTCTGCCTCTAGATTAGAGTCACTTGGGGAATTGTTTTTTCATTTCTGTTTATTTTTCTATAACAATAACATCATAGACCCATCCCATGCCAGTTTAATCAGAATCTCTAGAGGGTGAATATAAGCATAGTCTTTTACAAGCTCTCATGGGATCTTTGATGGTAGCCTGTCACATTCTAGCTTAGCTCTCTGTTCTTCAGCCTCCATGGTCTTTTTAATTCTTGGACTCTTCCATGCTTCTTCAACTAAACGTATTGTCCCAAATTGCTGTGAATATGCCTCATTCCTCCTCAAACCAACCTCATAAGCCCATCATACCTCCATATCTCAGCACCAATGTTTCTCCAGGAGGCCTTGAACTTTTCCCAACCTGCCAAACTAGGTCAGAGTCTATGATCTAAAACACTCAGAATATTTTGGACTGTCTCTTGGTTTCAATTATCACAAATTTGCCATGAAACATTTTTTATTTTTGTGAATACTTGATTAGTGCTCACTTTTTAAAAGAGAAAACAAGATAAGAAAAGGCAGGGACTGTGTCTGTTTTCCTGATTTTATTTCAGCACATAGGAGAGTACCTAATACATAGTGGATATTCAATATTAAGTGAATGGATAAATGAATGAGTGAATGAAACCCATTCCTCCCTACCTATGCCAAAACTGCAGAGAAGTATGAGGAAGAATTAGTCTACGCAGGCCCTTTATATTAAAGACATGGATTCACTACCATGTTGCTAACATGTCACCTACATCAGTTGAATATGAGTGGGGTAGAGAAATAGAACTACAGTGAAAAATAAAAATGCCCAACAATGTTGTATTTAGAATACACAATGGGAGAAGGCTCAAAATCATTTTAGTAGGACTTGATATAGCCCAAGATGGTTCTGTTTGTCCTTAACATATAAAGGACAACACTGACCAAGAGCAGTTGGACATTGATATATGGAGTCTATTTGTAATGGGTTTTAAAGAGCCTGTCAGGCCCTGGCTGGTAGCCCAGGGATAAAGTGCCAGCCTGAAAACCCAAAGGTCGCTGGTTCGATTCCCCAGCCAGGGCACATAACCAGGTCGTAAGCCAGGTCTCCACCCAGGTCTGTAGCTGGAGGCTGGAGGCAGGTGAAAGGCAACCATACATTGGTGTATATCTCCCTCTCTGCCTCCCTTCCTCTCTCTGGAAACAATAAATAAAATCTTAACAAACAAACAAAAAAAGCCTGTCAGACCAGATTCTTTCATAAAAAAGGAAAAAGAAACAAACTTATTTGCAACTGGGTTCTCAGCCTACTACAAGTAGACCCTAATGGATGTGTTTCAGTTTTACCCATTTCCAGACAAATGTACAATGGCAACTTTCTTATTTTTGCTGCCCATCTTAGCTCCTCAGGTAATAAACAGTTTTCTTATGTCTCCTACTCTTATTAGTTGTGCTTTAAGCTGCTTTAAGTCCTTAGAACTGTCTTAGCTCACTTCACCATTAATAGAAGGGTAAAGACCATGCAGTCATCATTACAAGAAGAGCTACTGTTTATTTAGTGCTTATGTGCTTAACAACCACTGTGATGAGCACTTGGCATATGTTGTTTTCCTGTACAACTTGGCCAGGTAGATTTTAGTATTCCCATTTAAAATATAAAGAAACCAAAGCTCACAGGAATTCCATAAATTGTCCATTATTATAGCTATTACAATAGTGGGAAAGGCAGAATTATACTTCTTGTCATATTACTCTAAGATCTGAATTATCCCATTATCCACTTCAGACTGCATGCCTGCAAACAGCACCCAGTTGTATCCAGATACCAAACCTGGCAGAGGAGAAATCAACCACTCAGCTATTCATATTGCCCTTTCCATCTCTAGGCCTTCAGGAGAAATTGCCCTTTCTTTACTCTTAGATCTTTTATGCTTATGCAGCAGTTCTCTTATTTTAAAAAAAAAAAAAAATCCAGTGCTCTGGCTGGTGGCACAGTGGATAAGGTGATGGCCTGCGAACCCAAAGGCCACTGGTTCCATTCCCAGCCAGGGCACATAACCAAGTTGCAAGTCAGGTCTCCAGCCAAACCCACAGCTAGAGCCAGGTGAAAGGCGACCATACATTGATGTCTCTCTCCCTCTCTGCCTCTCTTCCTTCCCCTCTCTTTAAAAATAATAAAATAAAATCTTAAGAAGTATCACCTTCTTTTTGGTTTTCCTTTTCTTTGCAATTCACTGTAGAGAAGAAGTTAGCTTGAGTAGGGAGGTTTAATTTTTAGATTCTCAGACAATAGTAAGTTTTCTTTAACAGATTTCAAGGTCAAGGAAAGAGCATGAACAACTGTAAAATGTTCTAACAGAAGTACCATGACAAATCCAGGCTAACTAGAAATAATAGAAATAAATAGTGGGAGTCAAAATAAAGGAACATTGGATGGGAAATCTAACTGGCAACTGCAAATACCATTCCATATCAAATGCATTTTATTTAGAAGCATATTATACACTTATTTTATTTCCCAGAATCAAATTGAAAAAGATATTTGATTTCACTGTGATCTGGAAATAACTAATTTATACTGTCCAGCTTGCATATGGCATTCAGAAATTATTTGTTCATATTGTGCCTTCAGGTCCATGAGCTTCTACCACTCACATCATAAATGTAAACCATACGCAGCATGTACAATGTTGAAGAGAAGCATAAGGACAGTTTCTAATGGTGATATTAGTGTCAGATACATTTTGTCTATGCTAAATGCTTCAAAAATTGATTATTATAAATAGCAAAAGTCCTGAAAAACAGTTCAGTTATAGTTGACTTATGGCAGAGAAACATGGACATCATAAATTAAAATTACTTTTCCCTACATGTATCTTTGAGTAAGTTCTCAGAAAATAGCATTTTAAAAAATACAATTGCAACTTGGACTTGACTGGATAAATCCAATATTCTGTTTGAAATACACCAAGAGGTGGTAGAGAACAACACTGGGAAATTTTCCAATATTTCTGTGAAAAATCTTTTAGTAAATACAGGTATTATAAAAATAGTAACACATTGGGACAGCCTTAAAGCCTCAAAATAGAAGTTTATTTGGAACAAGCACAGTTTTATACATCTATAGACCATTTTCAAATTTCTTTTTTAAAGCACATAATTATTTTCCTAATTAACTAATTAGACATTTTAGTAAGCTTAAAGGCTACAAAGGTTAAATATATAACTGTTTAATGGTTACTATTATTGAAAAAATGGTGTTAATAAGAGTTGAAGTCTCTAAACATGTTTGTTTGTTTGTTTGTTTTTAATTTTCCCTATAATATAATTGTATGCTAGGCTGTGCCTTATTATAAATGTGAAGGACAAGCAGATTGGGAACAGTTCTCAAGTCTGTCCTTTGAAATCTAGAATTTAATAGATGGAAGTGTAATATCTCCATGGACTGACTATATCTCCATTAACAGGAGCCTGTTTATAAACCACATTAGAACATGAAGTGTCTCAGGAGAAATGTAGTTTGCATCCTGGAATTGCTTCTGGATGGGTTTACCCATGCTTGGCCACCATTTGTCTTAGCGTAGGGAAGACCATCTTGGCTTGTCATTGATGAATGCAGGAGGTTAGGGCAGAAAGAGTGTACCTTCCTCTGCACATATTCAGGCTTCACCTCTTTCACATCTATTCACTCACTCAGTCATTCATTCACCAAAGTAATTATTCTTCCAATAAATATTTACTAATATTATGCTATATTCCAGGAAAAAGAGATAGGAACTTTACATGTATTACTCATTTATTCAACATTCAGATATTTTGAGGTCCTACAGTGTGCAAATCTTGTTTTAGAACATAATAAATAGTGTAGACATGGCTTTTGCCCTCATAAAGCTTCTCTTGCTTTTTTTTTTTTTTTTTTTTTTTGAGAGGGGAGGAGCATTTGGAGTCCAGGCTTTGTGGGGCTAAGGTTTAGAGGCCCTGTTTATCATACAGAAGACACATTCATAAAACCTGGGCCTGCAACTGGGGCCCCTGAAGTTGAAGTTTTATTAACTTATGGGAAGAAGTCTGCCTCTGGCCTCTATATGCTGATAATCTCTTGTTCATAGCCTTCATAGGTGTCTCCCACCCAGGAGGTCACCAACCATTGGAAATGTACTTCTTCTGAGCCTTAACAACACTTAAGTTTTCTAGAGTTTTATAATAAGTGGAAATTCCCCTAAATGATATCACAGCTTAAGGTGCTGTTATCTCACAGGTGCCAAATAACTACTGAATTCATTAATTAAAGTGATAAATAGAAGAGTTGTGAGCCAGTCTGGGAGGGGAAACATGAAAGTGAGAGTTTCAGGGACAACAATTGAAAACAATCAGTATTGAGAAGGCAGGTAGATGCATGCAGAATATGAATCTGTCTTCCTTACACATCTCTCTAGAGCCTGCCTGATCAGATTTGAGGAAGTCACATCAAGACCCTCAGTAGCTATAGTGACAATTGCTGCAGCAAATTCTACATGATAGGCAAGTGGCTCTAGAATGTGAACAACCTCCTCTTGGGGACAATTTTCAGAGCAGATAATAATATTTTTATTAATAGTTCACCCTTAATCATAATCTATTCCAAATAATTCTCTGTATAGCCAAACAATGTTTATCAGTATTCAGCTATTTCACATGAACATTTGCTTATATTTCTACTTTTCTGTTAGAAACAATACATGAATCCTAGCCAGCCACAGACAGCCATAGGGAGGCAGGGCAGAGGGGAGTGGGGAGGTTGGGGGAGTTGGCAGCTAAAAATGAGTGAACATTAAGAGTGGGACAGGGTCAAATCCCAAGAGAAAACCTTGCTCACGTACAGGAAGAGGAAGCTAATCTGAGACACGTTGGTCAGGCCTTTTTTGTGAGGAAAAGTCATGGATGTACTCTCTAGGAAGATTGCAACACCTTTTACCTAGCTGG
The DNA here is from genome assembly GCA_004026585.1 of Noctilio leporinus. Lineage (NCBI taxonomy): Eukaryota > Metazoa > Chordata > Mammalia > Chiroptera > Noctilionidae > Noctilio > Noctilio leporinus. Next base: position 78,549 of record PVIW01002672.1, on the reverse strand, counting down.
GCCTCTCTGTGCATCCTGTAGAAAACTGTGAAAGTGATGATTTATAGTTCAGCAATAGTAATTTAAAGATACATAATATGCTCCCATATGAACCACACAGCCAAGAGGATTTGGAAATGAATGTTGTTAAAAAATGTTGCAAACCCATTCAGAAGATGCTGATGAAAATCTTATGGTTCTGGAGTTTTCAAGAAGCAAACTTAGAAGGCATTCCTTTTTTGAGGAGACAATGAACAGAAAGAAGTAAGTTGATTCTATCATGTCTGCTGCTTCCTGTTTCATAGTGTCTGGAGGGAAGACATTTTTTTCAGGCATTCATGGGTGGCAGCTATCTTGGCCATGACTCAGAAACATGACCATTCATTTATTTGTTCAATCATTAATCCATTCATTTATACACCACCCTTAAGAATCCTAGATTCTCATGTATGACCCCTTTACTCATTCAAAGAAACATAATTCAAACAGGACGAAAGAAGGAAGGAAGGTGGGAAGCAAGAAAGGAAGGAAGAATGGAAGGAAGGAAGGAAGAAGAGGGGGAGGGGAAAACAGATTAAAGGAAGAGAAGAAAAGAGAAACAAATTCTAATTTTTTAAAAAGATTTTATTTATTATTTCCAGAGAGAAGGAAGGGAAAGAGGGAGAGAGAGAGAGAGGGAGAGAAACATCAATGTATAGTTGCCCCTCACCCGCCTCCAGCTACAGACCTGACTCAGCCTTGCAACCTGGTTATGTGCCCTGTCTGGGGAATTGAACCAGCAACCTTTGGGTTCACAGGCTGGCGCCATTCCACTGAGACACCAGCCAGAGCTCTAATTTATTTTTAACTACAATTTTAATTTGGAAGAATTCCAGCCTTTAAAAATGCTTCTTAAAGTATGTCACCAAGATTATGTGTCAATAATCATCTTGTATTTCCTTTTCTTTTTTTTTTTTTTTATGGTGCAATTTTCCAAATTTCTGCACTGCTCTTGGATTCCTCCTTCAACTGATTTATTTAAATGATTCAATTAAATAAAATACATTAAAAATTCTCCCTTTCCTCTTTCCTCAAATCTCAGCTCCTTCCCTTCTCTTTCCCTTCTTTCACTAATTCCCCAAACTCACCTTTCACCTCCTGGGTTTTGTTTTGTTTTTGTTTTTTTTTTTTTGTTTTTATTTTTGCCCAGTCTCCAAATCCAAAAATAAAAGCCTAAAAATCTGTCGATGGTAAGGGGTGGGGAGAGTGAGAAGATAGTGGCACTGGTAGGGGGGTTAGGTCAGAGACCAGGAGCTCGGTTATAACTGAAAGTCTGACACTGTCTCACATTCACGACACCTAGGTTTTGAGCTCTCATTTTGTGCCAGGCATCACACCAGACTTCTGGGAACACAAAGGTGACCAAGGCACTGACCCTGCCCTCCAGAAATTGAGCAACCTGGTGCAGTAGCAGGAAAGACAAATAATACATTATAATGTCCTGTGATAAGCACCCTTTCAGATTTGCACACAAAACTCTGGAGGCCTCTGGCTGGAGGTGGGAAGGCAAGTGCCCATGAGTCATGGGGAGGCTTCTGAGGAGCAGTTACCTCTGAACTGTGCTTGTTAGGAGTTAGCCAGATAGGGGTTAAGGGTGCAGAGAAGGGAGGGACATGTTGTTCTGCAGACAACATGTGAAAGGTATTTGCACTGAGACTATTCTCTGGTCTTGTCACTGTTACAGGGGAATCTGGCAAGACCCCAAAGCTGTGCAGGAGGGCCTGCATTGCTGGGAAAAAGGAGGGGTGGGGAGTGCCAAAAGCAGGAGAACTGAAGCACTAGCCATCACAGGATAGATTTCTCTACACCCCCCAGCCCTGGACCCCAACCTGGTAAAGAGTAAACAAACAGGTGTGTGACACAGCATATGGAAGGTTGTGCAAAGTTTACACCAGGCAAGTAAAATGTATGTACAGAGGGAAAAAGCATCCTTCTTGATTCCAGACTGCAGAGAATTTTGGGCTGGAAGATCCAAATGGCGGGTGGGCATTGTCTCACCCCTTTTGCTGCTCTCCCCTTGCTCTTGAGGTTGGGAGTGGGTCCAGCACACTGGTCTGTGCCCCATAGGTCATGGTCCAAGGGACATATCAGCTCACCACTGCACTGGTCACATCCTGCAGCCCTTCCTTCACTCTGATCAGCACACAGTTGCACAGGCTGGAATAGTCTCTGGCCCTGGAGGCTGGGGTCCCCTCAGTGGGCCAAGGCCCAGAAATGGGAAGAAGTTGTGGTGAGGCAATGGTGGGCCCATGAGCACACACTGCAGGAAAAGAGCCTGAAGCCTGAGAGTGGTTTGCATAGCAACATTGGACTCTGGAAGGATAGATAAGGGTGGAGCAGGGTCTCTGGACACTGGCTCTGGTCCTAGGGACGGCTAGATTCTTTCTGTGTTTTACAAAAGAGATTGGCCTGGAGTCAAGGAATCCCCCTCTTCCCCAAACTGGTCAACCTTTTAATAAAGACCTTTTCCTTCCCTAAATCCCCCTTTTTTATGCTTGTGCTCAGTGGCAGATGGCCAGATACCACTCTGTTCAGTAACCACTACAGTTAGTCCTTTCTAATCATTGCCTCTTACATGTCTAGCCCACAGCTGTTTATCTCTCCAGATAAAAACCAAATTGTTCAAATGATAGCTGCTCATCTCCAAGAACAATTTTTTTCTTTTTTGATATAGTCTTAAAATGCTCAACTCTCTTTCCCCAGTTAGAATCTCTGCCCAGCCTTCGCACACCCTTGCCTTTCAAAATCAAATAGAGGCTCATGCCCTGGTTGATTTCCTTCCACAGGGAATAGCACAGGCGCAAAACAGTTACCTCATTTGGGTAACTAAAAATAATTCTGAGTGACTGAGTCCAAATGCTGGTAATAGGAACAAGAAAAAAGTTGGGAATAGGAACAATAGCAATGGTAGAGAAGAATCTTTGATGGTTGGCCTTGAAAGTCACCTTCTCAATTTAGGACTTAGTACTGAGAACATTGAGTCCATTACAAGAGTCCACTGGTGATCCACTGAAACAAGAAACAAGCAGCATGGAATTGAGACCCATCATTTATGGTCCTGAGAATGGATTAGATAGAAAGAAAAATGGAAACAAAAATAAGTCTTAGGAAGAACTACAGTGAGAAAAAGCATCCTGCCTTTTGCCAATTAGCAAGTGAGGATTTCCCTGGAGACCATGCCAAGACCTGATTCCAGCTACTTACTGGGAATCTCATCCATTCTCCTTTAACTGTATGATCTTTACCTGCCTGACTATACAGTCATGCCTTGGAATTATCATTACATGTATGGTGCATAGCTGATATTCAATGAAAGTTCATTGTCTTGAATTATGCTACCAAAGCCTCAGGTTTATCTAGGTGAAAGGTAGTAGGAGAATATATTGCAGTATCCTCAAAGTCTGAAGAAAACTTCTATCTTGCCACTTCCTCTTTATAGGATAATAAATCATTACAGCAGCAACTGTACATTAAATGTGTTGGTTATCATTTACAATCTCAGCTTATAGATTTAAGTTCATTAAAGAAATGTTTAAAAATTACCCACATGTTGCAATTTTGCCACCATCTGGGCAAACAATGTGAATATTTATAATCAAAGTCTTAAGGTAAATACTGAGGTTCAGCAGTACTTTGAAACTGGATAGTGATACCTTTCAAAATTGCCTGTGGTTTCCCTGCATTGTGCTTCTTTACTGACTGAGCCTTTGAACAAATACGTGACATGCACAAGGGACATTAGCAGATGCTAAAACATTTTATTAGTTGATTTATTAAGCAACTGAGGGTCATTCTTTGAAAAATATACAGAGAAATTCAGATACAACAGAAGAGAAATCAGAAATCAATGTTTGGAAAAATGGTATCTAGTCACCTTCTTTCTCTTTGTTAACATGCTGATTAATTAAAAACACACCAATATCTATGCACTTAGCTTTTGTTTTGTTTTGTTTTGTTTTTCAGTGAAAGAAGATTCAGGAAAAATGCAGAAGTAAAAGAAAATGAAAGAGAGAAAATGAGTGCAAGTGCTGATGTTGTATTTACAGGAACAGTCTTGTCATTTGTTTTTAGTTCTGCTATTAAGAAGCAACTTGATTTCTCCACATAGCTAAAGTTATTAGAAAAAATGAGTCACATGATAATATCCATATCTTAACATCCTGATAGAAGAAGGTTATCAATAAGGGGCAACTATTGCTTAGCTTTTGTTTAGAGTGGGATGGGTAAATAGGTGGCTAGATTTGAGAGACTCAGGGGAGACCTTCCTGAATTTCTCATTAGATGGCTGGAAATTGGCATGCAATCCTCCAGGTAATTCATTTTCCTTCTCTGAGTCTCATTTTGAGATAACATATAGTTCTGGAAAAGTAAACAGAAGTAAGCTACTCCCAATTCAGTGTGCATGTATTTTTAAGAGGTCTTCCTTAAGACAGGTAGCTCAAGGAAATAAGGAACTGAGGCCATCGAAACAGAGAGTAGAGTTTGCAGGCTAACCAGATAGCCACCACTCAGAACCTAATCCTTGTCATTCTATAGCCACAGAAGACCAAACCAACCACATTTACTTTACAACTTCTGCAGGTTTTTCCACAGTGCTAAAAGAACATCACATTTTGTTGATTCATATAATGATTTTCATTTGCAACACACAAAGCATAGCATTCATTAATAACAAAGAGGGACCCAACCTACTGATCTTTTAGAATTCCACCAAATAGTAAATCATTAAATAGCTCATCCAAAACAGTCCACATTCTGGCTCTTAAAGTAATGTTTTATTCTGAATTTCCTTGTATTCAAAGAGCCATCTTCTATTAATATTCACAAAACAAAAAGATACAGTAAGAAGAAATAGCAAGACAGAAATTACATTAGCCAGATGGACCCAAACTTGACTTTGTTGTGCCACGTATGGGCTGGAATGCCTGTTAATTAGGTGGAAGCTGTATCAATTGTCTACAAGTCTCTGCCACTTAAAAAGTCATGATGGGCAATTCATTCTGCTCATTAATAGTAAAACAATTGTTGATAATTATTTTGGATTTCAATGTCTAATTAATGCTAACTGGCTAGGTTTGCCTACAATAAAAAATAAAAATGACTTGCATCACAGATATAATCAAATTCACAATGCAATATCCTTAAAAACTTGCATGCTAATTATTGCTAATTGTTCAGTGCAAATAGAAACCCTTTCATTCACAAGTCAGACTTTCTTCCAAAAGCTTAAGACCAGGTGTTCATCTAAAAAGGAGCTGCAATGTTGAAGTCATCTAAAAAATTTTGTTCAGGGAAAGTTTTATGTTTCTTACCTAAGATATAAAGAAACCTAGGTTTCTTCATTAAAAGGATTCAGCCCTGGTTGGTAGCACAGTGGATAAGGCACCGGCCTGTGAACCCAAAGGTTGCAGGTTCGATTCCCAGCCAGGGCAACATAACTAGGTTGCAAGCCAGGTCTCCAGTCAGGTCGGTGGCTGGGGGCAGGTGAAAAGCAACCAAACATTGATGTCTCTCTCCCTCTCTGCCTTTCTCTCTTTCCCTCTTCCTAAAAATAATAAAATAAAATCTTCAATAAAAAAAAAATATTGAGACATCACTTTATTAAAAAAAAAAAAAAAAAAAAAAAGGATTCAGACCCTCCACTAAAGCAAGCCAGTTGGACTTAACCTGCTTATTAATTGCACTTGTTGCCAAAATATGAAATTTCTCAATTAGATATAAATAAAATAAGTGTTCATCATTCTTTCTGGATAAACAAATATTATTAATAGCATCAAACCCTAGAGTAGTCCTTTGGAAATTGTTCCCTAATTAATCCTACAGGGCCTCATGGACAGTGAAATATTGGACATGTTTGACATGAACACCAAGCTGGCCTTCTCCAAAATCAATGCTAAATACTATAAATCCAATGACTGTTTGTCAACAGTCAAATGGGAAAAAAAAATGGCTAAAATAAAAGCTGTGTATAAATGGATTACTGGAGCAACACCTCATTTATTTTTTATTTAGAGCTGCCCAATTCTGATGTTGCCTTAAACTGCACCTGGACATTTTTAATTATCACATCACATAGGTAAAGCCGAGGATTTGTGGTATAGTTATAGTTTACTGTCTCCTTGGAAGTAATAGTAACGAGATCCTGTAAGCCCATGGCCCAGAGTGTATTACCTGCTGGGGAGGTTCAGCTAGTATGAGATTTTTAATGAATGAATATTTCTAGATGTGACTTATTTTGTAAAGAGACAATTAATATCAAGCCCTGGCTGGTGGCTCAGTGGATAGCTCCAGCCTGCAAACCCAAAGGTTGCTGGTTCGATTCCCAGCCAGGGCACAAAATCAGGTTGCAAGCCAGGTGTCCAGCCAGGTCCTTGACTGGAGGCAGGTGAAAGGCAACCATACTTCTCTCCCTTTCTTCCTTCTTCTCTGCCCTTCTCTCTGAAAATAGATAAATTCAGAACCCTAGCCCACCTGCCCAAGAAAGAAAATCCACTTCTCTGGATGGGAGAGGCAACTGATTGATGTTTTGCTCATACATTGATGTTTCTTTCCCTCTCTTTTATCCTCCCCAACATCCCAAAATAAATAATTTTTTAATTAAAAAAGAAAATTAATATCAGAGAGAAAAATGAAATTAAGTTAAAAATGTCTTTTTACAGTAGAAGTAGTTTAGACAAAAAGGCATTTCAAAAGAGCTTCCATTCCATTCCATTTTATCCTTCCCTTCCCTTCCCTTCCTTCCCCTCCCCTCTCCTCCCCTCCCCTCCCCTCCCCTTCCCTTCCTTTCCCATCCCATCTCATTCCATCCTATCCCGTGTCATCTCATTTTGTTCCAGGTTGCACCATTCTATTCACTGCCTATAGCTAAGAAGGGGAACTAGATACTGTTTCTGTTACAGGCACCTGCCCAGCCAGTGAGACATGAATTGTGATCACTCCCAGATTTGATTACATGTTTGAGGAAAGAGAGGAGAAAATGGAAGAGAAAAAAGAAAGAGGAGAGATAGAAAACCTATGGGGTAAAGACAGGGGATTTCGGAGGTGTGGTTAATAATAAGAAGCTCTGCTCAGTTTTAGCACCTGGGTGAATCCAGTCTTCTCTGTTTTCACTGTCTCCTACTTTTATTACCCTTGGTATTTTCTTCCAAAAGAGTCTCAATGCTCTGACAAATGAATGGATGGCTTTAAAAACAAAGCAACCCATTTGTAACTTCTTGCCAGCACAGAGATTTGATTGCCTAACTTTTTAAAAACCACCACAACAAATATAATCAAGTAACAAATAAATTCTCTTTAAAAATTGGCCAAGTCATAGTGATTCATCTGTCACAAAAGTAAGTACAAAACTGTTCATGAAATGGCACTTGGTATTCACCCATTTTTCCCTTCCTTATCCACAATGACTTTGTCTACTCAAAATGTTCTCCTCATTTTCATTAGGCTTACTCCAGACACCTGTTCTTAACATCCAATGAGCTGTCCTTTTCCCACACCCATTATTCTTTATATTTTTTATTAATAAAAAAATAATCCAAGACTTGAAGATAAGGCAAAAAGGTGGGCAGCACAATATCCTGTGGGGAAAAAGCTCCCAAGAATTATTTAGGGAAGTGCACTTTGTTCAACCCAATGAGTACTATTTTAAAAGTATCCCTCAAAATTGAAGTTCATGGTAATTTGTAGGCAGTGTGGTTTTTATTCAGGGAAATGCAAATAATTTCTATCTGGGAGAAATTTTATTTTCAAAGGTTATGCTTCATTGCTTTACAAGAAATTAAAGAAATTAACTAGTTTTATATCTAATCTTGCAACCTTATCTTAATATTCTTTTATTAAGTTGCCTATAAATATCTAGCTCCTCAAATGCTCTTTGAATTGGTTCTATAATCTTGCTGGTTCTCTCATTAATGATTTGTACAAAATCTTTGACATTTTTATATTTGTGTGAGAATCACATTTTTAATGATTTGAAAATCATACTTTTGCAGTAATGATTTTTACATATTTCTATTATGTTATCTAATTTACTGATTTTAATTTTAATTATACTGTGAAAATTTCAAAATCAGAGACTTTTATTTCTGTATCTATGTCACCCATCATGGGTTCTTGGCACTTAATATGTGCTCAATAAATGCTGTCTGTATATTCCTGAATTCAATTTCATGACTACACTCACAAATCAATGGAGCGCAGTCACCTACACTTAGCCCCAGATGCTTATATTTATCTCTTCCTAATTTGCATCTGTGTTACTAAATAAGCTGTATTTTAACTTATGCTACACAACAAATTTAAATCATAATCTGTCTTATCTGGTGTTTCACATACATGTCATCCCAAGAGATTCAGATGTGCAGGCAGGTTTGTTTTGCTCTCTCTATTAATTATATATATATATATATATATATATATATATATATATATATATGCATATTTATATTCTAGTTAACAGTAGAAAAATTAACTAAAAGAAAAGAGGCCACATTGTCATCTGCAGTGTGGTTTGCATGGATTCTCCCTGAATAAAAGCTGCTAATTCTCCATGTTGTTTCATTGGAAGTTCCATGATTAATGAGACTTCAAAAACCTTATTTGATCAGTTTGTCATATTCTCTTACCATACCTAATTCTTAGAAAGGATTTTGATGGCCAAGACATGTGTTCTATTTTTCAATTGCTTTAAATTACTATAAACAGCTAAAAGTTTTAAGTAATGAGTGAAATTTAATTTTTCTCAATTTGCTACTACATAATTAAGATCTTTAATTTTATTTTATTATTTCCCAATCACAAGACTGCAGCTGTAAAACAATACACATTTTATTTAAGATATTGTATACTTTAGACTTGCTCAATAACTTTATCTTTCCTGCATTCTACACCAAGTCCAAATGTCTCAGAATATTTACTTGAAAAATATAACTCAAAGACTCTAAAAGAACTTTTCCAAAAGTATGAACTAAATCCCCAGATGCTCTAAATTTCATGGTTAAAAAAATCTTGCATCCAAACAGTATCACTACGCATTTTCAAACACCAAAGAGAGGAATATTAAAACTCAATATAAACTTGAAAACTCAATATAAAAATGAAAATCAAATATTAATTAAGGGGATAAAACAAGTGCTACTTTGTGGAATTAAGAAGCTCTTTAATTCACTTTCTGCTGGAATTTACAGATCCATCTTTCATAATATATTGTAATAATAGGTACCTAGTGAATGCTCAACTAGTCAACAGTGCTGGTTACATGACATTTGAAATTCACCCAGGAATTAAATCAAGAGAACAAGAGGCCTTTGCCTAAGCCCAAAATCATGTGTACAAGTCAATTTCTTAGGCTCCCACTTAGCTTTTATGGCTCTCTGTTGACTTCCAATTCCAGTTAACAAGTTTCCCATCAAATAACATATGGAAGCACCAAGTCACAGAGGCAAGAGAGAAACCAAACCAAAATACCTTCTTGTCCTTGTACTACAGTGTCCAATGCTGGAGTCAAACGTACTTGCCTGTTTCAACATTGGAATTCAGTTACTTATTCCAGGAAATGCAGATTATTATAAAATATAACTGTGAACCAACTAAAAGAGCTTGTTCATTAATACCATGAGCTTGCTCATCAAGGCTTGCTTTAGGTCTCTCACTTCACTGTGCCCAGCAGTCCAGAACATCATGGCATTGTGATCTGTAAATCCCAGCCACTTAACTGTCTTGTAAGACCCACCTTAAATCACCCAGTTTATACCCTCTACTATAAATATTCTATTGTGTTTTGTCATTTGGAAACATTGAGGAACAATCAAAATGATAATGTCTCATTCTACAATAGATTTAATAAACCCAGCTTTGCTTGACCAACAGATTTTCCTGCTGGTCTTTTGAGATGTTGACAGTCAAAAAGGCACACTGATGAGAAGTAGCCATCACTGGGACAGGAAACATCTAAAACTGTACAAATCAAGCTCAGGACCTTAAAAATACATGAGTCCAAAAAAACAAAAAACAAAAAACAAAACAAAACATAAGAGTCCAGGTTAATAATCTTGCTTTTTATTTCAATAAATTCTCAGAATGGTCCTATATTACAATACAAGATACAAATGAAGTTCATAAAGATAAATGACTGAGTCATAAATATAATCTTAAAGCATGTTTCATATAATCTGTTTAAGGAGCCAGGGAAACAGACAATATATTTTACAGAGTTCTATCCAAATTAAACAATGCTTTTAAAGTTGTGGCAAATACCCAAAGCTTTTAGGAAAACTAGACCATCTAGGTGCTGCATCCCCAGGGACTCCAATCAGTTGAGGCACCACAATATTGTGTTCACTCAGTTACCAGCTTCCAAATTGCTAAGGGATGCTGTGCGTTGTCCCTGAATACTGCACAATTTAAAGAATTTATAATTTACAAGTCATGAGTTAAGCTTGGGCTTTGTCATCTCTAGCTCTCCACTTTTCTAGACTTGTGACCCCAGTTGCTTAACTGCTCTGACCCTCTGTTTCTTCCTGTTTAAAAATAAATGTAAGTATACTCACATCAGAGACACTGTGATGATTATAATACTTAGGACCTTGCTCATTAGAAGGTAAAATTAATTGATGTATATATTAGCAGGTACTATCATACATATTTGATATTTATGAATTCATTTAACTCTTACATTTGTGCCTAAAATTAAGCTGTTAATATCCCTGGCCTATTGATGAGGAGATTGAGACCCAGCATATAAAATAGCTTGCTGGAGTGACACAGCAAATGAGAACATTGGATTCAAATCCTGGCAGTTTGTTCTATATTTCCTCTCTTTCCCCACTGCACTGCTAAGCAACAAATGGTAACTGAAGACAGTGACATTTTCAAATGATTTGGAGATGGAAAGATTATCCTAGATTATTCAGGTGGGTCCAATTATATCATATGCATACTAAGGGAAATGAGGGAGAAGGGAGAGTCACATTGAGAGAAGATGCAATAAAAAAAGAAATTGGGGTGATAATACCTTTAGAAGCCAAAAAAGAAAATGAACAGATTCTCCCCTAAAGTCTCCAGAAGCAACACAGCCTTGCCAACACTTTTCTGGTAAGACCAATATTAAACTTTTGAACTCCAGGTCCATAAGATAATAAATTTGTGCAGCTGTAAGCCAGTATGTGTGTAGTAATTTGTTATAGCAGCAGGAAGAAACTAGTACATTTGGGTTAACAGGAGCAGGCATAGGTCTCTTCAAAGTTGAAATGTACAAGAGGTTATGCTTGGTTAAAGTAGAACTATACTTCTAGAATTCCTGTCAAATTAGATTTGGAAATCGGAAGTGAAACAGCTGCCATTGAACTCTGAAGATTGTAAAGATTAGATGCTATTGCAAACCAGCACAGGGGGCTCTATGAGTTGCAGGTTTTTACTCTCTTCCTCCATCTCCTGAGCCTGTTCACCCACCATGACCCCAGGCCAACTGCAGATGCTTAATGGTGGTCCTATGGGGTTGACAGCCACATAGAAGCCCAGCTTCTCCTTGGAGTCCCACAAGCCTCCTCACCATCTTATTTTGGTGACTGGACATGCCTGCATTATCAGAGCAACCAGCGTGTGACTCCTTTGAGCTTCCAACTTCACTCCTGGACCTTCACTTTCCCAGATCCTGACTCATGATTTAAGTTCTAATTCCTATAATAAATCTCTTACACTAAAACTTAAAAATGATTCTTCTTCCATGATTGATTCCTGACTGACAAAGAACACTTAAACAGAAACAAATGTTAGACCTACAGAGCCAAAGAAAGAATGTACTGCCTATGTCAGTGATAGCAAGGTGTGAGACAGGCCGGCTGAGCCACTTAGCCTCTCTGGATAGCACCCTTCTTGTGTGATTCTATGGCTATAGTGGCACGTCCACAGTCAGTACGCAAGAAGCTTTGAGGGGGTGGGAGGGGATAGAGAAATCTGGGAACAAGCTCATCTCTCCCAGTGATCCTGGGCAAGTTGCTTAATTGTTCTGGTAATGTTTTCAAGTCCAAAAACTGAAGGAGTGATTGGTAAGCTATGCACAAATATCTGGTGCCTTTTTCTGAGAGACAACATACTTCCTTGTTTTCCTCCTATTAAATTAAAGTCAGATGTGGCCATATGACTTGTTCTAATTAATGAAATGTGAAATGTGAGGGTAGGCGATGTGCAGATAAGAGCTGCCTTTTCTCTTTCACTTCTGCTGCTGTGACAGGGAATGTTCTAGCAAGAGGCAGCCCTGTCAGCCGGTGCAAGAGCAAAGGTGATGTTTAAGTAGAGGGGCAGCCATGGTCATCATGCAGCCTGGAAGAGAAGTAAACCTTTGGGGTTGTAAGCCACGAAATGCTGGGAGTCACTTCAGCATGATCTAGGTTATTCTAACTGATACTGAAAGTGGGTACAGAGCAAGAAGTCCCCCAAAAAGAAATGTCCCCTGCAGCCCATGGTAGGAGCATAGGGGAGGGAAATGATAGGGCTTAAGATACTTTTCATAACAATGACAAGGTGATAGCCATGCCTTTCCTGAAGGGAAGCTGTGCTGCCACATGGATAAAAGGCCTACATGAGTTTCAGTACCTACAGTGCTGAGTATGAGTTATGTAGGAAGCTTGGGGACAGCAGTAAAAAGTAGGGTGTCCAGCCATTGTAAGGAGGAGCAATGAGGGAGAGAGCCATATGGTTTGAAAGGATGGAGAAGGGCCCCCTAATCCACCATGCAGTCCGGTGTGAAAAAAGCTGCCATGCAATTTAGAGTAAGGAAGTGCCACACGGTTTTGGATTAAGAGTTGCAGTAAGAAAGAGGAGACCCACCGGGAAACCTGCCTGGAGAACACTGCTGTGGGGCTGATGAGGCTGGAGTTGCGGGAACCATATGCCTAACCACATATGGATTAGTGGGAGAAGCCTAGAATGCTGAACTGTGACCGGGAATGTTGACCCATGGACTTTGGCTTTTCTGAAAGATGGTACCCCTGGCTGGTGTATTCTGAAACTGACCAGGTTTAGCAGCAGGGAGGCAGGACTATGTGTTTCTGGGTGTTTTGAAGGGAGTGGGACTTAATAGCAGAAATACATCATTATTCTGAATCTGTATAACCTTGAAATAAAACCCCCTTTCCTTTTCCATCAGACTTTTGAATTGTGATGCTTCTTGGTCATGGGCAGTTGGACCCCACAGCTGCTCCAGAACAGCACAGGCTGGTGTTCAACAGCATAGAACTGAATTATATGTTCTTTTTATGTGATCTGTAACACTCCATCTTATAACAAGATTAGCTTAAGATGAGTTTATAATTAGCAATATACAGTTGACACTTGAACAATGTGGAAGTTAGGAGAACAGTTGAAAATCCATGTGTAACTTTGACTCCCCAAGAACTTAACTACTAATAGCCTACCATTGACTTAACTATCAGGGGCTTACCATAACACAATCAATTACACATATTATCCATGTTATATATACTTTAATCTCATGATAAAGGAAGCTAGAGAAAAGAAAATGTTATTAAGAAAATCATGAGGTAAAAATACATTTATAGTATTTATTGGAAAATATCTGCAATATAAATGGACCCATGCATTCAAACTTGTGTTGTTCAAGGGTCACTATATATATAATTCTATTTTGATTTAATTAAAAATATTTTATTCATTATTTTCAAAGAGAAGGGCACGGAAGGAGGAATAAAGGGAGAGAAACATCAATGTATGGCTGCCTTTCACCTGCCTCCAGCTGAGGACTTGGCTGGAGACCTGGCTGGTAACCCGGTTATGTCCCCTGACTGGGAATCATACCAGCAAACTTTGGGTTTGCTGGCTGGCACCAATCCACTGAGCCACACCAGCCAGGGCTGTAATTTCATTTATAAATGCCCATACACACAAAGGAAACAGCCTAGTATTATCTGCTCAAAATTAATTCACAGAAATATATAATAAAATGATCTTTACATTAGACCATTGTTCACATGGTACCTAAAATTTACATAATGCCAAATACTTCAAATAACTAAATCTTGAAACAAACAGACTGAATTAACAAAGTTAGTCAGAGCTACACAGATACCATTTATTCACCATCTTACAAAACACTAGCTAATTAAATTTTCCCCTTTCTACTCTCTTCTTAATATAAGTTCCTCCTTTGAGATGAAAAATTCATACTTGTGGCTTATCAACATCAAACAGTAGAATTCAGAGACATTTAATTAACTGTGTGGTGGTAGTTATATTTTTTAGATTGTTACCTGGAACTGTACCAATTTAAACTTTTAGAATAGTATCTTGTTGCCTAAGAATTGATTACTTAAAATGAAAAATATAGCAGTTAGCACTGACTTTTTTTTTTTTTTTTTTAGCTAGTCATTTGGAAATGAAGACTAAAAAAGTAATTAAGATAGGAAGGAAGGGAGAAGAAAGATATTAATAAGGAGATTATGTGCAAACCCAATGTTTTGTTTTATTTTATTTTATTTTTAAGATTTTAGTCATTATTTTCAGAGAAAAGGGCAGGGAGGAAGGAAGAAAGGGAGAGAAGCATCAATGTATGGTTGCCTTTCACCTGCCTCCAGATAAGAACATGGCTGGAGACCTGGCTTGCAACCTGGTTATGTGCCTTGATTGGGGAATTGAACCAGTGACCTTTGAGTTTGCAGGCCGGTACCAATCAACTGAGCCAGCAGCCAGGGCCAGGTCTAACTTTTCCAAACCTTTGCAATGAATGAGTGTTCTCTCCAGTTGGTATAACATTTCATTTTACTCTAAAGTCCTGCATTAAAGGTTATAGGGAAACATTTTAATGGGTTTGCTTTGTTGTTGCTTTCTCCCTCCTCATTCTAAAATGCTCAGCAATGCCAAATGTGCTTCAATTTCATTGAGCAGCATGTTGTTAAACAATACACTTCATGTTTTCTCAGCCAGAATTTACACTAGGGAGCCAGGGGATGAGGGAAGGCATGCATTATCATTCATCTGACTTCGACACTTTCAGGCAAATAAAGTGCAGCAGCTTTGCCATACCAGGGGAATTCGTTTTGAAGTGAAATGGTGCAAGTGGTTAAATAAACAGAACTTTGGATATTGTATTCAGCCCTATTTTGATCACCTGACCCTGACCCCCTTTTTCAGAAAGCTACAGTAGGTCCTAATTTCTTTCCCACTCAAAATTATAATTCCAATCCTTGCCCTTTCTTCTGTTATGAAATAGGAAAAGTTCCTGCCTTCTGTAGGAAAAACTGCATCTCACCATTTCTTTTGAATAGTGATCAGGATTTGAGACATACAATTGAAGTTTTCATTGATTAATAATTCTCTATTTATCCCATACTCATTCCACAAATATTTATTGCATGCTTATTAGTTTTAGGCAATATGCTTAATTAAGGATATTAATGGAGAGAAAGGGAGACCTTTTCTCTACCCTCAGAGAGCTTGTGATCTAGGGAAAAAATATTCAAATAATCATACAAATATAAATGTAAAACCCATCCCAGAGGAAGAAGAACAGAGCTGGGACCCCAAGAATGGAAAGGGCAGGTAAGCCAGGTGAAAAGGGAGGGAAGATCTTTCTAGACAGAAAGGGTGACATAACACCAATATTCTGTGACATCTGCAATATCATGACCTAAAATGTTTTAAATATAACAAGAAAAAGTAAGAGTTATTTTTCTTACATTTTTACACTCATTCTTACATTTATGTTTATCTTTTGATCCAGTCACTCACTATTTTTGTGATTGTCACCAACTGACAATGTTAGGCATTCATGAGAATTAGCCACATATTAAATGAACATGATTCCAATAAAAAGCCAACGAGGTCAAAGGAAGCAAAATGTTGATGCCCCATGCAGCTCAAGGAAATCATGGACTCGCATGGCAGACAGACAAGTAAACCACCAGTTGGGGACAGCACGGAGGGTGCCGTGCACCAGCTGTCTACAGGATGCTGTGACTACAACAAGGACATCCAAATCATCCTGGACAAAGATCACCAGTCAGGGGACTCACTTCCCAGCAGAAGTGCCCCTTCAGCTAAGTTGTGGAGGGCTAGGTGAGGTGGTAAAAATCTAGGAAATGTAATCTTGGCAGAGGGAAGAGTTTATGTGAGGTATTAAAGCCTAATGACCTTCCCAAACCTGCTATGGAGTAAAACATTTGCATGAGTCGGAGCAGATGCGCAAGAGGATAGATAGCAAGGGGCTTATATGAACGGCCTAAGGTAGAGAGTCTCACATTTTTTAGTTTGCAGCATCCTTAATGTCTCAGTCACTTCTTTATGCTGCCCTTAGGCGAAAAGAAATGACTCAAGGTTTGTTTCTTAAGTAGTTGCATCCAAACAATATGAGTATTTATGTACTAAAAACATAGTAGCCATTTGAAAAAGTAATGCACGTACATTGAAAAAAAGAATGCTTTGATTTCATTCTTAAGTGACCATAATTATTGTTAATAGGATGGTATTCCTGTAGGTACCACACAAGTCCTCTGCTACCCACACTCCCTGTCCCACACGGATTTTCACTCCGTGTTTCCTTTTTATCACATAAAAATTCAAAACCAATCCTGGGAATAAAAGAAATGTTATACATGAATTACTTTGAAACTAATAATTTACATGGTATCCAATTGGTCAGTTGAGTATCTGCATTTCTTTCAAAATTTTAAAGTATTTTCCCACCCTCGTGCATTTGCTGTGGTACCCTGGGTGTATTGGGCACCAAACCTACATCTCATTTGAAAAGCATAGACTAAGGTAGCTGGGCTTCATCCTGAAAACTATGAAGAATCACTAAGTGTCTCTGATTAAAGGGAAAGAAGGTATGCTATGATCATGGGTGCTTGTGCATGTTTGTTAAAAACTCATTTTGGTGGGATACATAAAAAATTAAAATGAAAGTTTAAGAAAAAAAACCCTTAAAACTTGAAGGAGGCCAGCTCAGTGGTTTGGCTGAAAAGTGATGGGAAGTAGCAGCTGGGGTGGCACAGAGAAGACAAGTGTGACTGAGGTTCTCATTTGCCTCCCTGCCCCACCTCTCCCACAGGTCCTCAGCAGAGAATTGCCTTCCACACAGATGGCCTCCTGAGGCCCTGCCTGAGAGTGACTTTGGCTGTAGGAGGTGCTCACTATGCAAGGGGTCAAATGTAACAGAATAAGCCATCTCAATGCAAGACCATAGACATTCAGGACATGCCACCCCAAAATATGGCACTTGGTATATTGATTACTTTGAGCTGTAGGTACTTAAAAGACAGAAGATGGAGGGAGAGTCTTTCTCTCAACTGTCCTTATCTGCTTAAAGACAGATCTTCCAAAAGGAACTCACTGTCGTAAGCCCCCTCCCTCGAAGTTTTAGCAGTCAGGATTGATAATTGATGCTTATCCCAGGAAAAGAAACTAGAAATTGATACCATACCCAATACCCCAACCAACTTTGTCACAATCATAACCCCCACCTATTCTTCTAAGGCCCCTTCATCTTTGCTAAAAAGCATTTATTCTTCTTTAAGTAGGCCATTCCTTTGAGTCACTTACTTTTCTCTGAATGTCTCTTATGTATACATGAGGTATACATATTAATAAGCTTCTGTTGTTTTTCTCTTGTTAATTTCTTTTATTGCAGGGGCCTTCTCTAAAAACTCAAGGGAGAAGGAAATTTATTTTTTCTCTTCTATAGATGCAACCTCAAACAAGGACCAGCAGTGTTAGTAGATAATTATCTTGGTTGATTGATTTTGAAATGGATTCTGCTTGGTTTATCAGAGATACCACAGGTAGCCTGTCCTAGTTACCATGAGCAATAATCTGCTTATTGACACACCCTTTATAGACTTTCTTCTATCCCATCATATTCTCACACTCTCTCATGGTACTTCCTGGGAAAAATGAACTCTGCAATAAATTCCTTAAATCCAGATACTTGCCTGCTTTAGGGAGAACACAATCTAGTATAGTAAAGTATGAGAGAAATTAGAGAGGTCAAGTGAACTGCAATATATGAGTCACTGGAAGGAAAGGAACGAGACAGAGAAATCCTGAATGATTCCTGGGTTTCTGGCTACATATCAGGGTTCAGCTGGTGACAACCACTAAGGCATAAGCTTCAAGAGTTGAAACAGGTTACCCTAGAGATTTGGAAAATGAGGGGACTCTGCAATGGGATTTTCCATCAAGTACCGAAATATTTAGTTATAGGGATTAAAAGGGAGGTCCTAGCTGGCTGGAGCTATGATTTGGGAACCAGGAACATGTAAGTAGTAATCAATATTCACCAAAATGTTTGAGTCTGATTGATACTGCTAAGGAAAGATATTTGCTGACCAAGCAGAGCAGAGGGTCAAAAGGTAAGAGGGCTGAATCCAGAAAGGTGGCCACAGAGACCAGTCAGAGGGATTGAGCAAGCAGGAAGGAAGAAAGGAGAGAAGAAAGTTATTCTGGAAGGTGAGAGAAGCAAGAGTCCCAAGACATGGGCCTTGTGGCAAGCTCCAGTTAGGTAAGGACAAGGAAGGGCAAAGTGATAATCACACCTGGAAAGGGGCAGAGAACAGCCCTGAAGAGTTTGGAAAGAACCCTCATGGCCTAGAGGCAGCAGGGAAGGAACTAACCTCACTTCTGTCTCTGTGTGAGCTACATCCCTCCTCATTTAAATAAAAAGGAACAGCAAGTGAGGCCCTCAGAGGGTGGTGTTTAAAGTCCATTTTGTAGCCTGCAAACTTGACTAAGGATTCCAAAAAGAATATTGTTTAAAAAAAATCTCAACAAAGCTCACCTGTTATCAGATGGTCACTTATTCTTAACAGGGTGCCTGTGTCCTTGGTACAAAGACATAGAGATCAACCAAAGCTTCTGTGCTTTAGGGTTTGTTAGTCCATTAGGGCAGTTATTACAGAAAGGCTATTAACGTGTAGACAGCAGCGATTCCAACAGAAAGCCCAAGTTCTGTACATCAACCTTGTCCTCCTTTAAAATAAATTTCTCTTTTACAGTTTATACTATAAAAACTTGTCAGTGAGTGTCCTGACCCATGTACTAATGAGGAGTTTTCAAAGTTGAACTTCAATTTTAGTAATGCATTTGACAGTAAGAGAAGATGATCCTTTGGTGTTAAAAGCATATGCCTTTTTAGTTCCTCAGATTGACTTATGATGTCATTCTAGCCTGTAATTCACTGGATCTGGACACTCTTATTCATGCCATCAGATCATTGTTATTTTAGAAAGAGACACACAATTGCCTAAAGTGAAGTATCCAATTATTCAAACTACTTCTTAGATTGTTCCAAAGCACAGTATCTTTAAATTTTCTCTCTAGTATAAGTTCTTAGAAAAATACATACTTGAATTTTGGACATTGATTTGATTATTATTTCAGCCAAATTTGTCAAAATTGGAAATGCTATCACACAGGTTATGTGAACAGAACAATAAAACTGACAGTGCATGGCCACCAAATTAGTCCTTGACATGTTTTTCTAATAAAAACAATATAAACACATTCTGAGTGCCATAACAACATCCTGTCACTTGTCATAGGCAATGGATTAAATATATTTTCTTGTTTAAAGCAACAGAGGGGTGTTGATGCAGTATGTCACAACCCTTACACTGAATGAAAATTTCAAGTCTAGAAGAAATCAAATCCACAAGAAGAGAGCTAAGACAATTTTGAGGAAGTTTCTATCCCTTTATTTAAATCAAACAGTTTAATGTGACAAAAATGAAAGCATAAAATAAACATGGGCCTACCCATTTCAGATGCTTTCTCTCCATATCGTGTACTAACACTATCATAGTGCATAATTAGAACGCATCTCTGAATTGTTTATAATGTCTATAATGTCACATTTTCATGATAATGCCACAGGTATATATTATGGACAATTCTGCTGAGCTTGAGTTTGAAGTAATTATACTAAGTAATGCCTTATAGTATCCAAATGTGTTCAGGTGACCAGTAGGCTAATGGGAAATATTGACAGGTGTTTGCAAAATTTGTATCTGTTGCCAGATACATTAGATTTTAGGTAAAGCAAATAAAGAAATGTTTGCAAAGTTTGCCATTACCACTCTAAAAAAAACAGAGGTCCAGCAATTACCCATAACTTTAAAAGCATGTTATACTGGCATTGAATTAATTTAAACTCCTAATACCAAAAGTAAAACCAGGCCCTGAGAGTTTGAGTTTTTATCAGAAAAAACAAACAAACAAACAAACAAACAAAAAAAAAAACTGTTGGAACTCCTTTCTCTAGGAATGTATGTTTTTGGCCCAAACCGTAACTTTGGAATGATGCACATGTGACATAAGAGGGAAAGAAACTGCCTACCTGCTTAGATATAAAAGTCCAGGGATCAGTGATCAAATCAACAATCACTCATTCCTCAAAGCCTTCCATGTTTTAAGATCCAAATTAGGCAATGAAAACTGTCCTTTGGAATTCCATCTTGCCAGGTACAAAAGCCATTGCTGACATACAAAATTATCAGATTCTGCTTTTGTGTTGCCATTACTATATGAACGATAAATAAGACCAACTTAATACTGTTAATATATCTTTTTTTGTTCATGTTTATAGCATGAACAAGATCAACAATAAATGTTAATCAGTAGAAATGAGAAGAGAAGAAATAAGACTTGCTGAAGGTTTTATTAATGAAAAAGTAATAGAGCTTAGCTTCTTGCCTGAAACATGGACCTGATGAAGAAATGGTTCTATTTTAAGCAGGAGAGCATATCACTTATTCTTTATTAATGCTACTGACCACAGTCTCATGGGAGACCTTGTCTCCCATGGTAGCCAAACATCCCCACAAAGTCAAAGTATTTAGCATGGATTCGAGCTGTTTCTTTTTATTAGGGAAATGCCCTTAATGTCTACTTTTTACATTAAATGTATAAAATTCTTGAAAAGTTTCTAGGTTGTCATTGTTTTGAAGACTTTATGTAGCAGTTTGCCTCTCTTTTTCCTCCACACAAATTTCCAATCAATTCATCAAACTAAAACCAGATCTTCAAAAATAACTGTTGTGCTTTGTTCATAGGAGCAATCACATAATCCCCTATCTTTATGGATGTGTGTTAGCTGGGACTTAGTTATATAATTGCCATTTAATAGAATTTCATTTGCTGGATCTACACTTAGCTCTGTTACTTTCTTAGATTTCAAAGATTTAGGAATCATATAAATAAGAAAAATATGCAATAATAATGAGATAATTTTCCAAGAATGCAATAATAATAAAAGCCATGGAATCTAGAAATATTGTGAAACTATCTTTAGTAACAATGAAAACTACTACCAATAGAATGTAAGCTCCACAAAACTCCATACAGCCCAAGTAACTTAAAGAGTAACTGGAACATAGTGGTTGCTCAATACATGCCTATTGGAAAAATTACCATTAAACAACTTTACTATGCAGTCTTCTAAGCACTTTATAAAAATTGTTTCATTTCAGCTTTATGAAAATGCTGGGATGTACATACTGTTATCACTTATCAATATCTTTCCTGTTTTTAAACATTTGTTTTGTTATAGAAAATTTCAAAAACACTAGATGTAACACTAGAGAAAATAGTATATATAATAAACACCCATACACCCATTCATTCCTAGTTATAATTATTATTTAATGATATGCCATCCCTTTTAATGCCAAAGTAGACTGTATTTATTGTGTAATTCAAGAATATTCAATTTATCTATAGAAGAAAAACAAATGGAATGTGAAACTCACATATTAAGTAATGATGACAACTAAACAAGTAGGTTTAGAGATATAGATCGGATTGATAGAATGTGTTAAATACAGTACTAATTTAATAACCTCTAACATATGATACATGATAAAAGGATGAAACAAATAGCAGGATTATTTCTAACTATAAAATTGTGGCAAGACCAGATCATGAGCACTAATCCTGCTATCTCTAGAGTGACTTCAACATCATCTCAAAGTAACCTCCTAGTGATGATACCTATCGTTGTCACACATGGCTCTGCTTCAGCTCTGACTTAGAAATACAGATAAAAACCACTGTTGTTCATCATGAGCTTCTGGCTGAGCCCTCCTGCCCTTGTGTCTTTTTGACAGAATAGGTGTGTGGTATTCGCCCCAGGTACTCACAATCACTGTGTTGCCTTGCTCAGACCTCATATCCACACATTCTGTGAAGTGCTTGTCATGAGGGAGAGAGAGAGAGGAAGAGAGTGACCACGGAAACAATGTGTAACCAGTAATTATGTAGGAAAGTTCTTCCACTCTTTTTCACCCAGCACCCCTTTCTGTCCCCTAGTTTCTTTCCCCATGATTAAATAAAATGCTTAAGTCATGACTTAATTTGATCTGTAAACGTTTCTCTTGTGTACCCACTGGAATAACTTACCTGCTAATACACTTGCAGCAAGGAAATTTCCCAAATAAGTGACTCAGAAGAGATGGAGAGAGTATACTAAAGTTACTCAGCTCATATAAGGGCTAAAATTTAAGTGACTAATACATTGATACACTTAAGCTATAATTATAACTACAACCCTACACTATTTCCATGAGATACCTGATAAGGAATTTTACCTTTCATACACTTAAGAAGTGTGTGTGTTGGGGGAGTGTAATATTCAAAATAAACAAAGATAGTTAGGGGTGGCTTGGATACAGACTGTAACATGTTTTCATTTTCAAAAAATCTTTGTAACTCTACTGAATTATTTTTAAGGTTTTATTTCATTATTTTTAGAAAGAGGGGAAGGGAGAGAGGCAGAGAGGGAGAGAGAGATCAATGTATGGTTGCTTTTCACCTGCCTCCAGCCACAGATCTGACTGGAGACCTGGTTTGCAACCTTGTTATGTGCCCTGGCTGGGGAATCGAACCTGCGACCTTTGGGTTTGCAGGCTGGCACCTTATCCACTGTGCCACCAGCCAGGGCTCTCTACTGAATTTTTAATAAACAAGTCTAGAGAGCTTTTCTGATACTAACAGATTTATTTATATTTAAAATTTTTTTATTGGTTTTACTTGCTTTGCTCTTTTAATATCTCAATCAACTGCCTAAGAATAGCTTAAATTCTATACATTGAAATTGCTCTTCTAAAAATACATATCTGAACATTTGCAAGAAAAAAAACAAGGACCTTATGAAACCATTGCCTTTATGCTACATTATTAACCCTTCAGGAATATGCTAAATTGTCCCATTGCTCAAATATTATAGCAAGCTCAGGACTCTGTGGTCTGCATTTTGA
Source organism: Noctilio leporinus (assembly GCA_004026585.1). Classification (NCBI taxonomy): domain Eukaryota; kingdom Metazoa; phylum Chordata; class Mammalia; order Chiroptera; family Noctilionidae; genus Noctilio; species Noctilio leporinus. Next base: position 55,276 of record PVIW01002672.1, on the reverse strand, counting down.
ATTAACTATTTCCTCTTGATATGGTGATCTAATAACTTCTGCACAGGTCAGAAAAAAAAAATTAAAACACTCAAGATGAAAGTTTGCATTGCAAATCTGTTTACTATTTCTATACAAATTTCACTGTAATATACTTTCCTTGACAGTCTGCAGGGCAAGTGTTTCCTCTGAAAGACACTTGTAAAAACCAGTAATGATTTTTCTAGGAATGTTTCCTAGCCTGATAAAAGAACTAAAAATAACTGGGTTGAAAAATCTGGCTAACTTGAGATGTTTATACTTTCATTTTAAACATACTTTCCTTGGATTTCATCAGATTTACATCTGCAGAATGTGCAAGCGGCTAAAAAATAATTATTTTGAACTTTTATAGAAAGACTTGATTGTAGCCATGTTGTAAGATTTTTAAAAATATATATAAGATAATGTATTTTTTTAAATGTTAAAAGAAGATATAATTTGAAAGAGTTCATATACTGGAATAAAACCCAAGGTAATCTAATCAAATGGTTCACCCCCAATAAATATTTTCTAATTAATGAACAATTTTACATACATCCAACTTTGAGTGGCCAACTCTTCCACAGTTTGCATGATGAATCAAAGTTTAGTATTGTGAGATAGTGAGAAAATATTTAACCAAGCTGACTCAATATGGTGATATTATTCCTCCACTATTTAAGCATTATATTCATAACTCCATAGGATTGTGACCATCATCACACTATACTTAAAGAAGCAGATAATTTGGACATCTGAGTTCAAGAATAAAAATCTTTGAACAATCTGTGTATATTAATCAGAAACTCAGTTTAACTTAAAACAATGGTTTTTAATTTAATCATATCCAACATGGCCCTTTTTTTTTTAATTTTTTTTTAAAGATTTTATTTCATTATTTTTAGAAAGAGGGGAAGGGAGAGAGGCAGAGAGGGAGAGAGACATCAATGCATGGTTGCGTTTCACCTGCCTCCAGCCACAGACCTGACTGGAGACCTGGTTTGCAACCTGGTTATGTGCCCTGGCTGGGGAATCGAACCTGAGACCTTTGGGTTCACAGACTGGCGCCTTAACCACTGTGCTACCAGCCAGGGCCTCAACATGGCCTTTTTATAATAAATATTTTGTAAAGCCCTTTTGACTTTGCTGAAATGACATCTATAAATAGCAAAAGTCACCTACATACAGGAAGCAGAAGGTGTCCCCTCCCATATCTTTCCAGAACACATCATTCCTTACATGTCCCCACCCCCAGCATCCTCCTGAAAACACTCTTGAGGTGACTCTGCCTAAAGGCTTTCTCTCAGGGTGTAGCAAAAGCAGACAAGGAACACTAGGGAGTTAATGGCCCAGTCCTCAGCCAACCACATGCAGAAATTTAAGATAAATAGCTCAGCCCTCAGCATCCCTCAGATGGAACAACTCCTTAGAAGGTTCTACATGATCTCCCAGAGCTGCCCAGCAGGACTGAACCTCCATGGTCCACAGTGGTATCTTGCTTAAAACTGTGACCGTGGGCTGTCATTTCTTCCTTTTCTCACTTCCCACTGCTCAGCTAGTGCTTCTATACTAGCCTCTTAAATAAAGTGCTAATATACAAAACCTTGTCTCAGGGTCTGCTTCCAGGGAACCCCAATCAAAATAATACACCAACCTTTAAAAAAAATCAATATAATACCATAAATGTAATATAAAAGGAAAATGACATAGTAAAATTCTATTTCAGACAAGATCAGGTACGTTCAAGGTGGGATGGCCATAGACTAAAGTTCTATTTCAATATGTGAAGACTTAGACATAATTACATAGTGCCTAATGCAACATATGATGAATTCATCTGCACATAATGAAGTAGTCAGATAGTTACTTCCCTCCATGGAATCACCATGAAGAGAACATCTGGAAATGCAGATTCAGCCGCTGTGATGCTGCCAACTACTATACATGGCATGATTTTCTTAGGCACACCTGGTAAAATTCTGAGCTAAGTCCAAGCTTCCTTTGGTTTCATGGTAGTTCAGTAATATATGGAGAGTGAAAGGACTTTTTCTGTGCCCTGTTGTTTATTAAAAAACGTTTACTTATATGATTATCCAGAAAAGTGTGAAAATATTTTTACACTATAAGGGACAATTTCTCAATGTATTCCTGGTCAGCCTACATAATGCAACATCCTGCCCTGCCTGTAATTCTCATGGCACATCGAGGGAGGAAAAGGAGCCAGAACAGTACCTAAGGCCCCTGGATATGGGTTTCTTCAGTTTAAACCCCACCATCACTTTTTGTTAGAGGTAAGACCTTAGGTAATTTATTTATCATCATTCAGACTTATATTTCTGATATGCAAATTGGAAAAAAAACACATTCTCTAACTCAGGATTGTTCTGAGATTAAATTAGTAAAACACAGTGCTTGACACAAACTGAGGGTTCAGTAATATTAGCTATTATTATTATTATATTTCATAGCTAAATGATCTCTTTAACTTAAATTATCTCTCTGATGTGGCCACAAGAACACATAAGTTGTTCAGTATATTGAAGTTTGGGTTTAGGCATATAATTTTAAGTTTCCCAGACATCATCTGAAAATTTACCATCATTCTAGGCTTTCCCTCCACATCTTTTCTGCTGTCCACCTTTGTTCACTTGTTATTTCCAGTAATAATAACTTGATGGATGTATTACTACAAACTTAGTGCCCTGATACCCAATTAGGAGATTATATAAAAGCTGAGTGTAGAAAATAAAGAGAAAGGAAAAGTTGTGACATAGCATTCCTCTATTTCTGCCTTTGGCAAAATTAAAGAAACACAGGCAACTAGCTAGAGAATTTGGATAACAAACCTGATGATGTATAGGGACTCACTGCTATAAACTGTAAAGTGAAGCACAAATGTAAAAGTATTTTGTTCTTATTATTTATTAATACTATATAATTAGTCGCACAGCTGTTAGAATGCCAGCTAGAATAGACACAAACTTAGCACCGTCCTTTATAAACCAGATAGCTGGGAGCCCAGACTAGATGTTGCTTAAAAATAAAGGAGAAAAGAGCAAACAGCTCCACTAAAGACAGTACTTTGAGATGAAGAATTGTCTAGGAAATGGTGATACCAAGTTAGGCAGAGGAGTAAAAGTAAAAAAATTAAAAGGTCAGTTTTTAAGGCTATAAAGTCCTTTTTATTGTTAATCTATTACAGTTGTCCCTATTTTCCTCCTTTGCCCTCCTCCACCTGCCCCACTCCCTGCTCCCACAGTTAATCCCCACACCATTGGCCATGTCCATGGGTCATTCATACAAGTTCTTTGACTAGTCCCTTCCCCTTCTTTCCACCATTATCCACCTCCCCCACCTCTTTAGGAGCTATCAGTCTGTTACATGTTTCCATGACTTTGGTTCTACTTTACTCATTAACTTTTGTTCATTAGATTCCTCTTATAAGTGAGATCATATATTTGTCTTTCACTGACTGGTTTACTTCACTTAGCATAACATTCTCCCATCCCATATATTCTGTTGCAAAAGGTAAAAGTTTCTTATTGCTTTCTGCTGCATATATTCCATTGCGTAAATATACCAGTTTTTTGATCCCCTCATCCACTGAAGGGCACTTAGGCTGTTTCTAGCCCTTGACTATTATAAATAGTACTATTATGAATACAGAACTTATTATGAATAAGTTATTTTGAGTTGGTGTTTCGGGATTCTTCAGATATAATACTAGCAATGGAATCACTGGGTGAAAAGGCTGTTTCATTTTTCCATATTGTTTTCCATAGCGACTGCACCAGTCTGCATTCACACCAACAGTACACAAGGGTTCCCTTTTCTCTTCACCCTCACCAGCTCTTGTTGTTTGTTGATTTATTAATGATAGACATTCTATCACTTCTCGGCTTTTTGGCTAAGATCAAGTATATTAATGATAGATATTTTGATGTATATAAGGTTATTGATCTAGAACAAATACTCCAATAATGTACATGGAACCAAAAAAGACCCTGAATAACCTCAGCAATCTTGAGAAAGAAGAACAAAGTTTCAGGGATCATAATACATGATATTAAACTGTATTACAAGGCCATTGTAATCAAAATAGTCTGGTACTGGCATAAGAACAGACAATATATCAATGGTACAGAATAGAGACCTCAGAAATAAACCCATGCTTCTATGTTCAATTAATATTTGATAAAAGGGGCATGAGCATACATTGGAGTAAAGATAGTTTCTTTAATAAATGGTGTTTGGAGAACTGGACTGATACATGCATAATGAAACTAAACCACCAGCTTACATCATACACCCAAATAAACTTAAAATGGGTAAAAGACCTAAATATAAGCCAAGATACCATAAAAATCCTAGCAGGAAACATAGATAGTAGCATTTCAGATACCTCATGTAGCAATATTTTTTGCTGGTATATCTCCTAAGGCAAGAGAAATAAAGGAAAAAATAAACAAATGGGACTACATCAAATTAAAAAGCTTTTGCAAAGCTAAAGAAACCATGATCAAAGTGAAAACAGAACCAATCATATGGGAGAATATATTTGCCAGTGATATATCAGACATGGGTTTAATCTCCAAAATATATAAAGAACCATACAAGTCAGCACCAGGAAGACAATCCATTTAAAAAATGGGCAAAGGACTTGAATAGACAGTTCTCCAAGAAGAACATACAGATGGCCCATAAACATATGAAAAAATGCTCAACATCATTAGCCTTTAGAGAGATACAAATGAAAATGCAGAAGTCTTCTTGAAGACAGAACTACATGGATTAATGTGATCTGTAATGAAAACTCAGGTAATGAAATAAAACCAGCATTTAAAAATTTAAGGCTGAGAACTCATTACCATGACAACACTTTTAGAAGCAACTTGACTACACTTTAAAATGAAAACATACACTAGAGTGAAACAATTAAGCACAGAATTTCAAAATTGCTTATTGTAAAAATACCTACAGATAGCACTGAATTTATGTGTCTATCATCTCTTCCATTGTCCCAGAAGTCAAAAAATTCAGTTGCTTATTTTATTAGCCTGATTATTCATTTCTCAGTCACATGCATTAGAATAATGGGGTTCTAAAAATTTAGGATGAAATGTTAATATATTATTTATAATTGTTTAATTTGCATGTATTTTTAGGTCATTTATTACTTGGCAATACCTAATACTGTGGTCAATAGTGCAAATAAAAATTAACCATTTAAGGTGGCTTTATTTCTAAATAAAGAATATATATACATGTGTGAGTATGTACACATGTATGTGTGTATGTGTGTGAGTCGAGCCAATATCCATATAATTAAAACTGTTTGCACAGCTGATACTTTCGGAATAGATCTCATTATTTATTTATTTATTTATTTATTTATAATTTTTAAAAAAGATTTTCTTTATTATTTTTAGGGAGAAGGGCAGGGAGACAGGCAGAGAGGTATGTATGGTTGCCTTTCACCTGCCTCCAGCATAGGACCTTGCTGGAGACCTGGCTTGCAACCTAGTTATGTGCCCTGGCTGGGGAATCAAACCAGTAACCTTTGGGTTCACAGGCCAGCGCCTTATTCACTGTGCTACCAGCCAGGGCTGCCAGGACTATTTTTTAACATCTACTTTAGTCTTTCCTGAGGTTTTATTGAGAAAACTTGCACAATCCTTAACTTTCCTTTCAACCATTTTTCTTTTTTAGAGAATATAGGGTTTTCTCTTTATTAGGATTTTATTTATTTTTCAAGAGAGGTGAAGGAGAAAGAAAGGGAGAGAAACATTGATGTGTTGTTGCCCCATTCACATCACCGAATGGGGACCTGACCCGCAACCTAGGCCTGTGCCCTGACTGGGAATTGAACCAATGACACTTTGGTTTGCAGGCTGGTGCTCTACTAAGCCACACCATCCAGGGCTCAACCATTTTATTCTTATTTCCACTTCCAATTTATTCTATTTATAATTATCCCCTATGTAGCACCTTACATTTTTGCCTATACTGGAAGGAACATTCTCAACTTGTCAAAAAAGTGCTGTATATAAAAGTAGATTTACATAATTTGAAGTTTCTCCAAGTGGAACTCATAGTTAGAGAATAATATCTGAATTATATTGAAAGTAAGTTGTAAGGAATAAAAATACTTACACAAAGGTGCTGGCCTGTGAACCCAAAGGTCGATGACTCAATTCCCAGCCAGGGCACATATAACCAGGTTGCAAGCCAGGTCTCCAGCCATGTCCATAGCTGGAGGCAGGTGAAAGGCAACCATACAGTGATGTTTCTCTCCCTCTCTGCCTCTTTCCTTTCCCCTCTTTCTAAAAATAATAAATAAAACCTTACAAAAGGAATACTTGCAAAAACTAAGTCTAGGAAACATGAAATATTGTCAGATCTTTCATTTGAAATTGTGGTAAGATTGGAACAAGAATCATGATTAAAATCCTAAAGTTAAATATCTCTTGGTATTAATAAGCTACATTAATTCAAAATTCATAACAGAGACATGCCATTATAAAATAAACTATTAGCTGTGTTAATTATTTTATTTTTACTTAAAAATACAAAGCAAACTTGTGGGTATAGATTTCTTAAATCCACCAAAAAGAAAGGATAGAAAAAAACATAATGGAAATTTCAATCCTAAATTAATACATTTTTTTTCCACAAGAAAAATTTTATCCACAAATTTCACACCCAGCATCAAGTAACTACTTTGTTTCTAGATAGTTATGTATGACTACCCGTTTCCCTCATCTCCATTTAAAGTCTATTCTTTTAGCAAAAAGTAAGAGGTAAGTGAAATTTATTTGTACCCCATTTTGTTTTCTGTTTCCTCCAACCTCCCTTCAGAATTCCTTTCTATTCTCCTCCTCCTTCAGGCTGAGATGCTTAGTCCTTTTATCATCCTCTTATTTATTCTGTCAAAATGAAAAGTAATTTGGTAAATTCCCTTATATTAAAGTATTAGAAAATTAATTATCAGCTAATTTCATGAGTATTTTAAAGGAAAATTACAAAGAAAAAATAATGCCTGACCATCATAAATTACTCATTAATTATGGAATTTCAGACATCTGTGAAAAGATATGTAAAAGTGATGAGAGAACTAGAAAGCAGTCTTAAATCATAGAATGAACAAGATGATCTTGTCTATTTATTTTTCAGGATGGTCAGGAGATGGAGACAAATATATTTGGAGATAACAAGTATATTCTCAGGAAGATACCTAAAAAATAACTTGGTACACAGTGGATGTTATTACTTATTAAATAAATACATGATCGTACAATTTGTTTCACCTCTAGTAAAAGTCTAAAGAACATGTTCCTTTGGAGAAATTAGGGTAAAGCAGTTATCTCTGACCTCTCTGCTGCAATCTCAAAGCCTTTGGTTTAATTTAACAGAAAACTGGTGCCCATCAAATATTTCATTTGTTCAGGGACATTACTCGGCCCTCTTAAAGCGGGCAGGCCTATGTGACTAGTTCTGGCCACTGAAATGAGCACAGAAATGATATATTTCACTTCTATGCTGAAACAGTAAACATTTCATGCATGATTTTGCAAAGTCCCTGTTCTATGGTTGAAGGGTGGTCAGTTCCATAGAGTACAACTATGAGATGACGGAATGTCCATAATCCAGGGTCTTTGAATGTACATCACTTAGATTTTGAGGCCATTTGTAATTACAGCACAGCCTGGCTGTGCTATGATCCAGACCAATTGAGTGATCTATTCTCATATGGCATTTACCATGTTGGCTCATAGCTAATTTGTTGCATATTTGCTACCCCATCATAACTGGTTACTCCTCATTTATTTTGTAGCTTTGCTCTAAAACAAAACACAGCTGGAAAAACCATAATAACATGAGAGTATTTTTTCAAAAGTTAAAAATTAGATAACAATTTTAAGACAGTTACATAAAGTGACAAGATTAGTATAATCCAGTGCATCTCCTGAGCGATAAAAGTATGTGGTATGCTCTGTGCTGTCAATACAGACATCAGTTGGTAATATTATGAATGAATGTAAATAAGATTCTATTAATAATTTAACTGCTTCAATAAATATATTATGAGATAATAGAAAATATATGTTATTTTATGTCCCTGGTTCCTGGCACAGAGCTCCAAAAACCCTTGCAAATTCTTAACTGATAAGAGCACTAGGAGCACCTGTGTTCTAATGAGGTCACTCTGGGTGAGTCCCTCAGTGACCCCTGGATGGGCACTGGTTATTGGAAAGACCAAACTTTGAATCTTCAGCCCCACTACTCATCCTCAGAAAGAGATGAGAGGATGAAAAGTTAGGGATTGAGCCCTGGCTGGTAGCACAGTGGATAAGGCGCCAGCCTGCGAACCCAAAGGTCGCAGGTTCGATTCCCCAGCCAGGGCACATAACAAGGATGCAAATCAGGTCTCTAGTTAGGTCTGTGGCCGGAGGCAGGTGAAAAGCAACCATACATTGATGTTTCTCTCCCTCTCTTTCTCTCTCCCTTCCCCTCTCTCTGAAAAATAATAAATAAAATATATAAAAAAAAGTTAGGGATTGACCATGCTTACAGAGGAAGCCTCCAAAAACCCCTACAGTACAGGGCTCTAAGGGCTTCCACTCTGGCAAACACATTCATATTCGGAGGGTGATGCACCCCACTTTGTGGGGACAGGGTCCTCATGCCTAGTACCTTCCCAGACCTAACGCCACGTGTCTCTTCATCTGTCTCCTTTATCACAGACTTTCTTAAACTGGAAAGTGTAAGAAGTGTTTCCCTGAGTTTTATGAGTCAATCTCGCAAATTAATTGAATCTAGGATGGGGCGGGCGGGGGGGGAGGGCGGTCTCTGGAAACTCCCATCTATAGCTCATTGATCAGAAGCACAGGTGGACTTGTGACTGGCATGTAAAGTGTGTATGTGTGAGGGGGAGGAGAGGCAATCTTAGGAGACTGAACCCCTAACCTTTGGGATCTGATACTATCTTCAGACAGATAGTATCAGAATTGAGCTAAATTGTAGTATACTCAGCTGGTGTTGTGAAGAATTGCTTGGTGCTGGTTAAAACCTCCACACATTCAGGGACTGGAAACGTTTTGTGTGAGTAGTACATCTTTTAAAGATTTTATTTTATTACTTTTAGAGAGAGGGGAGGGGAGAGAGGCAGACAGGGAGAGAGACACCAATGAAGGGTTGCCCTTTTCACCTGCCTCCAGATACTGATGTGAGTAGTAAATTAGATTCACAGGGAAGAAACACAAAGTAGGAGAGAACAAGATTTTTCTCTACACTGGAAGAGGAAAAGATTAAATTATTTTATTTGAAATAGGATAACTAAATACTTTATAATAATATATTTCTGGTTTAGAAGTATCAATACATGATATGATAAACATCTAGAAATCTAGTTTTCAAAACATATCAAAGAAAGAATTATTTAATCTCCTAAATTCACCAAATCAAAAATATGAAAATACATTATACTTGAACTAATATTGCCAAATGCTTTTAAAGAGAATTACATTTATTTAATTATCTTATAGCCATTAACACCCCCTACCCCCATAATACCTCATGAGTTAATTCCGAGATAGCAGTAATAATTTACTAATTATGTGTGTATGGAAATCGAGGCTATAATATATTGACATGACTTACCCATGGGCACATAGTAATAATTGATAAGGCAAACATTAAGCCACCCTGGCAAAAAAAGGTTTATGAGAAATTTTTGACGTATATAAATGAGCTCAAGTTGGTCTTTCCACTTTAATAAGCAGGCTTTTTATGCCAACCACCTCTTCTGATCTATTGTGATAAATCTACAGGTACAAGCCTATAACATAAAATACCTATCCAGTTTGAATTGCATTTCTAAAAATTTTCAATTAACCTCCAAATAATGAGGATCTGATGACATTAGTGTTATTATATTTTTAATGTTGCTCAAGAATAGGACATTCATGCAAAGTAGAAAGCCCCATTTCCTCTTTCAAGAAAAAAAGAAGGGAGGGAAGCAGGGGAAGGAAGGAAAGGGGAAGAAAAAGAGAAGAAAAATAGATTTTTTTCTTATGAATAAAATACAAGACATTGAATGGCAACTCCAGTCAACCATGCCATAACATTGAGATTAATTTTGATGAACATTTATTTCATATTTTGCAGATATTTTCCATCTCCATTTTTAATAATTAATATTGGAATAACTTCCACTTGGTACTACCTGCTAATCTTATAAAAGTAATAAGTATAACCTTCAAAATATCAACAAAGATGTTAAGACAGATAGACTTAATTCCAAACCCAAAATGACTAGAATATTGCTTAAGTTCATCTGCAGGCCATCTAATAAAAGTTAGTTTAACTTACTCCATAATTCTTCATCTCTTTTCCCAATGCAGTAGTAGTATGACAGCAGATATCATTGTTTTAAGATCATCTTAGTTAGAAATGTTTACTTTTCCTATTAAAAAGAGTGGGTGCTATTTTCTAATGGTCTGGCCTTTCCTTTATTTATTTGCCAAAAAAAAATTTAGAGATGCCACTGAATTTATTAGTAAATTCTCTTTAGATCTCAAGGTCCATGTTTTGAAAGTTTTATACATAACCATTTTTCCAAGTACTTCAGCCCCTTGCCTTTTAAAATCAATAAACCATATTGACAACATTTTAATTATCCTCTGAATGTGCACACCTATTTTGATTTTTCTATTTTCCTGTAAAGAAATAAATTAGCCAACTGGTTTAGTAGTTTGCTTTGATTCTCTCTGAATTTGAGCTTTCTCCTCTAAAGCAGAATAGTCTTACTTATTGATTAATTTGTGAAGATAATTTTTAAAAATTGGAGAGTTAATAGTTATACAAAGATTTAAAAGGCTACATAATTGGCTTATGAAAGATTTTTAAAACAAACTCACTAATATATATTGAAAAAGGAACTTTATCATTATACTGATACATGAAAAATACAATGATGATTAAGTTTATCTAAATGTGCCTGACTCACAATATTTCTTCATGCAAATAATAAACCACCATTTTTGTGAACTCCCAAGCAATGTTGATCCATTCAAATTTATAAGAAGTCAAGTTTTAACTGCCCTACAGTTTCAGCAAGGCTATACTTTATGTGAAAAGACCCAAGAGATTCTGCCTAAATTAACTCACTCTTGGGTATTCACACTCTCATTTTCTCTCATTTTTTCCTTGTGTAATTGAGATGTAATAAATGTAGTATATATTGTAAAAGAAAAGCAGGTGAATAAATACCTCCAAATCCAACTAGAGAAGACTGTCTTTCATCTCAGGCTACTGGTAAAGAAATAGATTAGATCCACATTTTCTGAACTCTCTCTGTCTAAACTGATAAAACTTAGAAGGAATGTGGCATACCCAATCACAGAATATTAGTTCAGGAAAAGGAAAATAAATCTAAAGGAATAACAACTGTCAAGTTAAAACATACACACGTTCTTCAAAAGATAATGGCAAAATGAGAGAGGAAGTTGGATGAGATGGTTCCAGTTCTAGGATTCTAAATTGTTCATGATGTCTTACATTCCAAAACATCATGAACAATTTAGCAAATATTTAGGACATTCAAAAAAGAGGAGTCATAATAACCAACAGATGACATCGCTAAGATCCTCAGACTTAGTTTTCAGAATTTTGTGATTACTTTTCATCTTTAGTGCATTTTTTTACATTACCCGTTATTCCCTGGTTGCCCCCCATGCAATCACTACATAAAAATTTTGCAACAAGTTTTTACCCTTATTTTAGACCAGACTGATTTCCAAATTATAAAGGCTGAAAAAAGAATAAGAAATAAAGAATGGAAAAGTACTTACAACTGATCGGATGTTATTTTCTTTCACCAGCTTCAGAGATGATTTATAGCAATTTGCAAGGTCTTCCTTGTGGGAACCATTAATATGGCCTCTCGCTATCGGCCCTACAGTGTGGATGACATCTGTAAATGCAAAAGGAAGAAAAATAGGATAAGCAAGGTATTTTTCACTTTTCACATAATTGGTGCTTTATTTATTTTAGGCACTTGTGTTGGGGCCTGGAGACAAACAAGCTAAGAAATAATGGTGATGCAAATGCTTCTCCGGTGAAAGATTTTAGATAGTACAACCTCCTAAAGTAGGCGCTTTCCCAGGGAGGTGATAATTGTGGAAAGGAATTCTGTACAAATAAATTGTTTCATCATTATTAAATAATATCCTGAAAAATGAGCATTCTGAATTGACACCGGAAGGAAGAATCAATGCTACACATACCTTACTTTTTAAATAAGACAACAGATTCAGACATTGTACACAATAAGGAAGGGCAAGTTTCTGAAAATATCTCAAGATAATTTATAAGTAATAATCCTAAAAGGAGTACTTTTAAAACACCCCTAACTACCAATTTTAGTGTCTGCTTTGACAAAGTAACAACTTGAGCTAATGCCAGCCCTGCCCCTACTGATTTTCAAGTGCAATTTACCAATCCCACACACATGACATATTCTAGGAATAAGAGTTCCAAATAATTACCTACTTTCTATTTTTTACTACCCAGGGTAGGGCCAAAATAACTTCATATAGAAAATAATGCAATAATCAATAAATTATAATACAAGTATAAACTGTTTTGTGTACTCATAACTGGAAACCTACTTTTGCCCCGCCCTGTATTAAAACTTTCAAAAAGCAATTTATATTTAAAACACAAAATTTGATTTTTATTTTTCTTTTACATATAAAACAGCCATTGTGGTATTCTTTTAACATCTACTCATACATAAACTTTTCAATTTAGGATCATAAAGAAAGGACTGTCCTAACTTTAATTCCATAAAGATTTTTTTTAATTAATTCAAATTATTTAAATATGCCTTAAAACTCTTGCTTTACAGTTTTATGTTAATATATATCATTAGTTCATTTCATTGATGAAACAACTAATCAATTTTTATCAAAAAGAAAAACTCAATCTAAAATTTTATAATATTACAATGAAATGAAATTATTTTCCTTGACTAATCAGTACCATTTAGTTTCAGAAACAATGACAAGAGAATAAGAACACATTACAAAAATGAGTCTGTGGAAAGGTTTTAAATTTCATATAAAATTTAAATAGAAGAAAATAAATGATTAAGAAAATAGTATTTGTTGATTGCCTGCAAAATGTTGAGAGTATCATTTGATGTTTGAGGAAAATCATAAAATGTTGATTTCAACTTTTAACTCTGAAACAATATTTAATCTGTAGTCAGGTATTATTAAAGATGATATTTTGTGATTAAAATAGGCAGAAATGTCAATAGTGAGTTCATGAAGATGCTATTTCACAAGCAAATCTTACTTTAAGGTGAGAACCAACCACCACAATATAAAGAAATGATTAACAGGAAATTAGGTTGTATTTATTAAAAAAAAAAAAAGGACACAGTGATTTATTTTGTAATAATAGTAACAAGGCTCAAATATAGTGAAACAAAACAAGTCCTGTATCCCATGTAGTGAATTTTATATATTTTACATTAGTTTTTGCTTTTAAATGAATACTATACTATATGGATAAGTTATATTTAGCTTTACCTTATTTTCCCTTTTGTGGCTATTTGTTGTTTTTGCCCAGCTACTATAGTTTTACAGGGCTGCATTTCCCATTGTGGTTGAATAAGATATTGGTGTAAAGGTCAATTAAATTTGGAAATCACTGAGTGAAATGAAGTCAATCAGTAACCTAAGGGCTGACCTCTCTGGTCATGCTGTATAGCACATTGTGAGTCTCCACACTGGGACACATAGTGCTCCATTTCTGAAATACATTTGACTGCTGAAGCCTATATTTTGCATAGTGCCTCATGGGACTCAGTTTCCACAAATTAACCTTTGGAAGCATTCTAGGGAAGATTTGGCATCCTTATTGCATTGTTGAAGGTGGAGTGCATGTTTTTCTTTCTTCAGTTCCTCCCCATTGCCTCTTCTATACATTAAACACTTAGTGTATGAGGAACAAAAGGTTATGACCTTGAGTTCCTTATTTTATGGATTGAGAAGGTCAAGAATAAGTGTCGCTTATCTGGGGTCATAAAGATGTATATAAAGCCAAGTAAAGGCAGAGCTTAGGGGAATGGATAGGGAGAAAAGAGAGATGGTGTTCTTAAGATCCTGCAACAGCGACATCATGAACTTTTCCCTTGACCTTTTCCTTAGCCATTATTGTCCACATAATGTAAATAAAACTTATGAAAATTAGTCCTTGCCATTCTTCAGTTCTTATTTTAATTTTAAAGTCTGAGAAGAAATAGCCAATAAATGAACTTCTCCAACCTCAAAATATAATCACTATACTTAATGCTATATATTAAAATTACAATATCTAAGATAAAGTGCTAATTATTTATAAACATGATGACCTCTCAGAACCACAAAACTAGAGGTGAGTCAATATGAGGCTTGGAAAGAAATTTTTTATTTTTTTAATTATTTATAATATGTATGAGTAAGTCTTCCACACCAAGGAGCTCCTTTATTTTTTCTGTTATAAAATGCTTTCAGGAGTCCTGCCTTCTAATTCCAGCTCCAGTTCTGACTCATCAAATGCCTCAGATGAAGCCATTATTTTATTGGTTCTTGTCTTGGTCTTCTTATATGTAAAACGAATGAGTTGCTTGTGATATTTAACCTTGTGATGGAGAGAGATGCAGTACAAATTGATGTCTGGTTATTTGAAGGAAACTTAAATATAGTTAAGTGGATCATGAGCCTTGTGAATATAAAGATTCTTTTAATACCAAACATATTGTAGACTACTCTTTCACAGTAATACTTTCAAAATCCATTAATTAAGAGTGTTAGAGATAAACAACATTATAATTTCAATGATAATTTATATTTTATTATTAAACACAATAGCATTTTCATATAAATTTGTGGATCTTATGGTATAAATATAATAATCTAAACATAAGTGTTTAATTTGATGTCTGGTGCATGCAAAGGACCAAGAAATAGTAATTATCACTAGCAGCAGCTGTAGCATCTAAGTCATCTTGAATACACAGGCAGGAATACAAAGGATATTCTTCGGTGTTTACTTGTTATATTTTTATTATCCTTGCTCTGGTGTGGAAAGACCACTAGACTTTAAGAACTAATGTCTGATTATAAGTCAGAAGTCCTAGATCTGTCACTAACTGGCTACATGACCTTGGACAAGTCACTTCCCTCCTTACTCTTCCATCTTCAAAGCCAAAAAAAGGAATTGAACAAAGGGGCCTCTGAGATTCTTTGCTGCTTTTAATGCAATTCCTCTTCTGCATGCCTATCAAGAATTGACCTATATATTCTAGTCTAATTTGTTCTTATCCAGATAAATGAGCATCAGTCATGGATGAATAGACAAAACAGACATAGTATATAGCAGATACAGTGGAATATTACTCAGTCACATAGAAAAAGGAAATTGCCATTTCAACAACATGAATGGATCCTGAGGATAGTATGCTAAGTGCAATAAATCAGATACAGAGAGACAAATGCCATATGAGCTCACTTATATGTGGAATCTAAAATAACAACAAAAAACTAGTTCATAGATACAGGGAACAGATTGCTTGTTGCCAGAGGCAGGGGATATAGTGGTTAGGTGGCAGAATTGATGAAGGTGATCAAAAGGTACAAACTTCCAGTTATAAAATAAATAAATCCTGAAGATGTAATGTACACCACAGTACATAGAGTTAATAATACTGTATTTCATATTTGAAAGTTGCCAACAAAATAAACCTTAAAAATTCTCATTGCAAGAAAAATATCTACTCCTGGTATTGTGTTCTCAGACCTATTATTATCTTGATAAGTAGTAGGTCATAACTGGAGAAAACTTTGAGTATGAGATTAATACACTTATTAATTATAAATTCAATATCTAATTTACAGATCACAGTGTAATTTTAGCTCCCAAATGGAATCACCTGGCCCAACACTGGTTTTGTTGATTTTTCTGTCTTAAAATATGGCAGGAAAGTATGGTGAGAGGAAAGAGCAGGGATGGCTGTTCTGGAATCGGCACCATGTCTCCCTGGGAGCAACAGAAATAATTCTCCTTCCATAATTCTCTGTCCAGCTCCATGTTCAATAAAGGTAAAATAGACCTCATGAGTTTGACGCCTTTTCTCATGCAACCGAGGAAACGGCAATGAAATTTTTACCTTTAATCAACATTTCAAAAGCAACCCTTTGAAGAGATGGAAAATGAGATGGCAGGCCCTTTTGTGCTTTAGCAGATTAAAGTGTAGCTAGACAAACGCGGCCTGTTTTTGCTCATCTGTTTTTGAAATCTATCAGTCTATGAATCAGCTCTTTATGTTTTTGGAAACTATAGCCACCACCTCACACTCCCCCACCTCATCTTACCTTGGGAAATTAGTCTGAACTACATGGAAAAGGAGGGTAGGCTAGAAGCTTTTTTAAAGGAAGTTGGAAGAAGAACCAAACCTCTTTCATTCCCATCAGTGAAAAATATGTTATTGGAATATCAAATAAATATTAAAAGCACTAGAATTATTTACAAAGATTCAATCAGCATTACCCTCACCAAAACAAATTCAGCACAACACTCTTCAAAAATATTAGCATAATGCATTTCAGAACAAGTGAGAGTGCACATATGTAGTTTTTCATTTGAGAAGCAACTGTGCTACATTCAAACTGTTAATGAACAGTCAGACCAAGTGTAGAATCAATTACATATTGCTTTCATTCACTCACTTTTGTATTCATAAGCATAATCAGCCCATCTAACAGACTGCATAATGATGCAATGTCCTGTCAATCATATTCAAATTGCATGAATTTTAAAGAGAAAACCGATGCATGGGATTAAATTGGTTTTCTTTTCTAAAGGTACAACCACAAATCCAAGCACTAAAGGTATTATTTGTAAATCTTATTGGCCAATTTATATGATAACCACCACCAATCTATGATCTGAAACAGAATACTTGACATTCAGTTAATAGAAAATTGAATTACCACCTAATAGTATTACAAAATAAACCCTGCCTTTTCTTTCCCTATAGGTCAATGTTTTCATATACATATTTTCAAAACTTGTTTTCATATTTCAAGAAACAATCAATTATCCATAAGATGTTCCTTTTCAATCTGCCGCAGAAGTCAGTTAGAATGTATTTCAATTATTGTCCTGAAGCATGCTTTGGAGTTTGGATTCTTCTCTCACACATTTCTTCTGCTGCATGGTAGATTTCTTTCCATTACCAGAAAGACTACAGTCACCTGACTCTTTGTATAACTTCAGGATACAATGTTATTTTCCAGTCCATTTTCCTTTGAGTCTGTCAGTTGGTCTGGTTTTTGTTTGTCTAATTTTGTTTTTGTTTTTGTTTTCACCGTTCTTGGCAACAGAGAACTTTTGGTTTACCTCTTGCAGCCTCCTAGGTGCTATGGTTATTCAAACAAGATGTTCATGTCTAAGATTACGTACACAGCATTTTCCAGTTGATAAAGGCCCACAGAGTACACTGCTAAATCTTCAGTGAATACACTCAGCTCAGTTTGAGTTTCAATCCCATTTTTTCATGAGAATGTGATATCACTACATTTTGGACAACATGTGTTGATAGTATGTTTCATGCTTTATTGGCTTCAAAATTGTGAAGTTTTAAGCTGCAGTTGTGAGATTTATCAAGTGTTATTCAAACAATTTCTACCAAAATGTTACCTTCTATATTTTTAAAAGAAAGAAAGGAGGAAAGCTCATCTTTACTTGTTTATTAGCTATCCTTTTTCTGCCAAAGGTCTATTTAAGCTCAATCCCTTTGGTGAGACTATGTCTGGTTGCAGCTGAACCCTCCACATAAGGGCCCATTTCAATAGTCCAGATTGAAATTTGTGTAAAGGGGATATCCTGTGGTCAGCCATTTATAGAATCTTTGAAATTCCACGGGGTATTGCAAGTATCTGCATTACAATGGTGGTTATTTCTAACAGAGATGGGACTCTGAGAGACTGTGAGAAGCTGAAATTATCTGCAAAGTTCCAACATTTCACATCATTTTAGAATGAACCCAAAGAGAACACATCCTAGAAGGAAGTGAGTCAAATACATGGCATTTCTAATGTTTTCAATAGCAGGGGTGAGAGGAGGTGGCAGTCTAGATAGACAATATGACTTTTTCAAAGAAGATAATAAATAAGGTCTTTGTTACAGTTCAAGGAATGGCAGCAATTTGCAGCCCTTTCAGAAAGAGGCAAAACCAGTATTTATTAAGACACAAGGGAAAAGTAGGCTTGAAAATCCTACATAGTGTATAAAAATAATTGACTGTTCCCACTGCAATGGTAATTCTACTCATGCTGAATCTAGGCTAGAACTGAATTGTGCAGAGGGATCAATGTCAATACATGCAGGCTGATGCTGAGGTTCCATGTGTTTGTCATCAGCCTTCCTTTACAGCAATGGTCCCAGGAACCAGTTTTGCGGAAAACAATTTCCCTAGATACCTGCATGGCAGGTGTAGGGGTAGGGCTGGTTTCAGGATGGATGCAAATGCATTACATTCAAGCTCACCTCCTGCTATGTGGCCCTGTTCCTAACACCCAAATCTGGACCAAAAAGACTTCTGCAATCATTCACTCAGTCATTAATTCTGTCCTTTATTCAATGAACACTTATTGAGAGTCCATTGTGGGCATGCACACAGGGCAAATTGCTCCATTCACTTTCACCGAATAGGTCTTGTGCTTTTCAATTTCCTGGTGTCAAGAGTTCCTATGTATGCTTCTCAAAATCTTTCTCATTCCATGAAACCCAAAAAAATTTGCCTCTTTTTTATTTTAAGATTTTATTTCATTATTTTTAGAAAGAGGGGAAGGGAGAGAGGCAGAGAGGGAGAGAGACATCACCATCACGTATGGTTGCGTTTCACCTGCCTCCAGCCACAGACCTGCCTGGAGACCTGGTTTGCAACCTGGTTATGTGCCTTGGCCGGGGAATCGAACCTGCGGCCTTTGGGTTCGCAGGTCAGCGCCTTATCCACTGTGCTACCAGTCAGGGCTCTTTTTAAGGTATGACCCCTGAACCTCAGTAAGTTAATTAATTTTGAACTTTCTTCTCTTTTTGTGTCCAGTACCACTTATGTTTGACCATTTATATAACTGTTAGCATCAGTACTTCTGTAACACCTAAGAAGATTCTGTTAGGCAAAGTGGTCTGATAATATAGCCTTCTCCCTGAGGAGTCCTGGCTTTTTTTAATTATTGGCAGGAATCAAATGTGACTATAAATACTTTAAGATTCTTTCTAGTTCTGTGTTGTTATGATTCTGTTTCCTCTTTTCATGTAGAGACTCTATACTTCCATAGTGAGCATGACAAATCTATGTCAGAGTCACTCACAAAGGCCACAACTCTATGGCAATAGTTGATTAATGGATAATTAGTGTGTGATGACACAAAAGTTGGCCCAATAATATAGTGAATCTAACCAGAGATGATATAATGGATTAGGGAAAACAATGAGGTGAATGGACAGTCGAGACTGGGCAAGCAATGGAATGCAGTCGTATGGCTAAGATCATTCAACAGGCATTTTTAGTTTTTCAAAAAATTTTAAAAGATTTTATTTATTATTTTTAAAGAAGGAAGAGATGAGGGAAAGAGAGGGAGAAAAATGACAATGTGTGGTTGCCGCTCACACACCCCCAAGTGGGGGCCTGGCCTGCACCCCAGATATGTACCCTGACTGGGAATCAGACTGCCAGCCCTTTGGTTCATAGGCTGTTGTTCAATTCACTGAGCCACACCAACCAAGGCAACATACAATTTTAGTGGCACTGAGAGTCTATTTCTTCACAGAGAAACTTAGCAAAGTCTGTTTAAATATTTTCTAATAACTGCACTATGGATGATCTATTAAACAAAAGTATAACACCATCACACTCTTTAACAAAAGCTAAGAGATTCTTTCCAAAGACTGCCAAAAGGAAAAAACAAATGAGCAGTGATTTCTTTGCCTTTTTTTGTAAGATAATAAAAACATCTTAAAAATGTATTGTTTCCTTTATCTGTATATTGCTCATTTTAGAATAAATTTGCTTTGTTCTAGAGATTGATTTTGGCTCTCAAATCACAAAATGGAAAATGACAGGTTCCCTATATGTCTTCTCAAAAATTTAATGAGATCTCTGTTCAAATTTCTTTAAAATAATGAATATAATGAACCTAATTCTCCATCAAAACATACCAGGTTTAATTTCCCTCTGAAACTGGTGCATGCACAGGACAGCTCTGGGCTGCAGCTAGTTCATATGTTTATACCTGCACTTTCATTTGGGTTCTACTCCTTGTTCTACACATCCACATTAGGGTCTACAACTAATTATCTAAAGAAACATCTATATTTTAAAAATACAAATAAGAAGGGCAGATTATTTTAAGAAATAGATGAAAATAGATTCTTAAAAAAAGAATTGTGGACATTTATATCCTATGAAGTTATAGTTTTATGAAGTTACTTACACAAATTTAACAACATGAACTAGAGGTGAGGGGAAATAAGAATGACAAAATGCTTAAAAATACAAGGATAGGCCCTGGCTGGTGGCACAGTGGATAAGGAACCAGCCTGTGAACCCGGAAGTCACTAGTTCAATTCCCAGCCAGGGCCCATAACCAGGTTGCAAGCCAGGTCTCCAGCTAGGTCCGTGGCTGGAGGCAGGTGAAAGGCAATCATACATTGATGTCTCCCTTCCTCTCTGCCTCTCTCTCCCTTCCCCTCTCTATAAAAAACAATAAATAAAAATCTTTAAAATAAATAAATTTAAAAAATATAAGGACAATTCACCAAACATTTCCACAATGACCATTTGCTCTAGCATGAGATAAATAGGTTGGCTCATGTTTCTGGACCCCTGGAAATCAGCCTGCATTCCCACCTACCTCTCAGAGATGACTAGCTCCTTGTGCACAGTAGGAGCTGTTTCCAAACTTTTCAGTTTCAGGACATGTTTACATTCTTAAAAATAACTGAAAACCAAAAGATCATTTGTTTTGATGGGTCATTTCTGTCACACAAGAAAACAAAAGGACAGAATTATTACACTACAGCTTCTTGCTGTGTAGACCTAGTAGTGAAATATAAATATTCCCTTTTCTATTGTGAAATGGATACCATTAACTACTTTATCTGGTCCTTAAAGTTGAAGAAATAGTGATCTCCTGCAACTGCATGGGGAAAACTGGGTGTATTGGACTTGTCAAGAAGCGATTTTTCTTTGCCTCAACTTTTAGGTTACTTAAGGCATTGGTAAAAGAGTAATCTTAACTAAATGCAATCTTTCTTGCTCAATCTTTAGAATTTAAACTAATTTTCTTTTTTTCCTCTGAAATGGTAATCAGATCATTTCTTCTCACTAATCTCTGGAGAATGGAAGGAGCTTCTTAAGTAGCTTGCAGGAGCTCAAGAAAGAAAGTCCGAGGTGTCTGCTATCAGAGTAATTGATTCTCGTAGAGAAAAAAAATGGTGGGAATAGCTTTTCTAATTCTACAAGACATCACGCATAAAACAAAGAAGGATCCTTCAGGATCATGAATTCCCAAGAGAAATCATGAGAATGATTTCCTCATGTTACTTTCTTTATAGAATGAGTTAGAAGCAACTAAAGTCACTAAAGGAGAAGTTAGCAGAAATGAAAGGGGAGGGAGGTAATTCAAGAAACTTAAAGGTGAACCAGCAACTTTTGATGATGGTTCTATACTGGGTGGGAGGAGAGGGAAGAGTCAAAATTCATTCAATGAAACTTTATTCTGGGTGACCAAAGGGATAATAAAAATAGGGACTTTAAAACAGTAATTAAGGTTTAAATCATTGTAGCACTCTCTAAGTCTTCTGAAAATCTATCATCAACAAAACAAAACAAACAAACAAACCAAAAAAAAAACGCAGATAGGAGTCAAGAATAAAAGAAGAATTACTAAGACGAAAAAAAAAGTGCACAGTTAAAGGTAACTAATTTTGCTGTACACAAAGCAACCTCTAAAAGGAAAAATAAACTTTTCTCCTTCCTTACCTACTTGGATCCTGACATAGAACCACTGAAGGAAAGAGAATATTTCACTGATCTTCTCAAACATAACTCATTGTGAGATTAAAATTCAAAAAGGTCAACAGGTGCCATCACAAGATTATTTAGCAGAAACCATTAATGCAAAACCACTCAAATAAACCAAGAGATCTTTTCATAGTAACTTAGATATCAAAAGTGAAATGTTTTCATAGAAGCTTTCACAATTAAGTAATAAATATCAGATTTTTAAAAAACCCTGTAGATAAGTAAGTGATATCTGTTGAATAATTCTCTAGTAATATACTATTGCATAAGCCAAAGCATAAAAATTCTCATTTCTACCCAGAAATGGGGCTGTGACCGAGATGATATGATAATAGAGCTGGAGAGGAACTATCATGAAAGAAATAAGAGTAAAAAAATGGGCAGATTTAGTCTGAGTATGAAAATAATTATTTTATAAAGTAATATCAAAAGACATTAAAAAAAGAACATCACTAGAATGTATAATTATAATTAACATGCTGTCAAGAAAAGGGTAAAAAAATCAAGTATTCATATTCCAGTGGAAAAATTCCACTCACCCACTGGTAAACTTAGGCAAATTACTTTTTCTTATCTATAAAAACAGAATAATACCTACTTCTCAAGTCTGTTATGGGAATGAAAAATGGTTTATATGTGAAATTATCAAGCACAGTAACTGGCATTTAGTAGGTGATGAGTTCTGACCATTACCATTAGTACTTATATATAATTATATCCACAATATACACAAATAGGATAACAATAAGCTCTTTCACACTTAATTGTATTACACCAGTACACTTTAACAATTCATAACTGTGCATATTAACCAATTAAGTCAGAATTTATATTTTATTAACTTCTTTGCTTCCAATACTTTTTGGACTCCTGGTCTTCACTTCCTTAACCTCATTCAGTTAAGATTTTCTCCCAGTATATCCTTGAGTAATTCTTTCAGAGATGGTCTGCAGCTGGGAATTTTCAAATGCTTTGTTCTCATTCCTGAGTGTTAATTTTCTAGCATATATGGATCTAGGTTCATATCCATTTTTCTCTCAGAATTCTGAAGATTTTGCTTCATTCACTTTGTGAAAAAAAGCCAGTTGATTTTATACCTACTCAAGTAAGTTGGATGTTTTTCATCTCCAGAAGTTTTAGGATCTTCCTATTTATCCTCAGAATTCTAAATTCTAAGTTTCTTAAGGACAAAAGCTTTTTGTCTGCCTTTTAATTATGAAGCTTTTATTGCTCCTTCATTTCTTTTTTACAACTCCTAATAGGTAGGTTTTTTATTTCTGAGAGTAAATCTCAATTGTCCTTACTTTCTCTCAAATATTATGTATGCTGTACATTCTAGAGTCTTTCCCTGGCTTATTCTCTGCATTAGTAAATTCATTTTCAGCTATCCTTTTCACATGCATCATTTGTTTGAAACTTTTGTTCTTGTTTTAACTTCCAAGAATACTTATCTCTCCACCTCTCATTAGAACACCTTTTTTTAACTTCTACAAGTTGCATATAAAATTTTTTCTATCCACCATTTTTACTAAATATATTTTGTTGAATAGACAAAAACTTTGCAATAGCTACCTGTCTACGAATTTAAATTTACTTAAAATATATATCTTTATACTTTTATCATGCTACTTCTATAGCCCCATAAAATAATATAAACATAATGCAATTTTCAGTAATGATTTCAAATACTTCCCAAACAGTAGCTTAATTTTTATTGCATTTATAAAACTCATCATGAGAAAAATAATTTTGAAGAGGGGAAAAGCTTTAGAGAATACTTCAGGTTATTTGGGATAAAAATAAGGGTATAAAAACTGCAAGTAAACATTTTTTTAAATGTATATTTTTATCATCTTTGTATTTGTAGTGCAAATAAGTCCTTTTCTGGATACCTCTAATAAGATAAAATGAATAGTAATGTAATTGCTGATTGAATTACACAGACATTTTAACAAAGAATGTACTCCTCATGTAGCTAATAACTGAATTATGATAATTGCTAAGATTATTATAAGACTATCAATTATTTTTTAAAGATTTTATTTCATTATTTTTAGAAAGAGGGGAAGGGAGAGAGGCAGAGAGGGAAAGAGACATCAATATATGGTTGCATTTCACCTGCCTCCAGCCACAGACCTGACTGGAGACCTGGTTTGCAACCTGGTTATGTGCCCTGGCTGGGGAATTGAACCTGTGACCTTTGGGTTCGCAGGCCGGCGCCTTAACCACTGTGCTACCAGCCAGGGCTTAAGACTATCAATTTTTTAATGTTAAAAGGTATAACTTTATTTTTTAACATGTAAAATAACCTATGGCATCGAGTTGAAAATACACAAAAATACAGAAAAATAAAGAATAAGAGGTATATATTCAGTATTTTCATGTCTCAAAACATCCCTCCTCAACATTTTATCTATTTTATATTGTTTTTTTTTATTACTGATGACAACATTGCTTCAAGTCAGACCTATTTTACACATATTTATAAATAGTATATACTTTCAATAAAAATGAGTTACACATTTTCCAGAAGAAAATAGTTCAAATTTGAAGAGTTGTTTTTATTTATTTAATTCATTTTTTAACAAGAAAGCTGTTTCATGTTCATTACAAAGAACAATAGAAATGCAGCGTGACCACTGGGAAGTAAGCCGCTATGTTTGTGCACAGGTCCTAACCCTTTTGGTAGTCCAGCTTCTTCTCATATGCCCTCCCTGCATTGAGTATGTGGAAGTCCTACAATCTCCTTTCCCTAGATGGCATAAATTAAACATTTTCTCTACCCATAATTAGAAACCTGCTAGTAACTCCTCTACTTCAAGAGGAAGAATAAAAAGATGAATTTTTCAAGTAAGAGAATTGAGTCCATTTTATGAGTATAGTAATTTAGGCCAGAAATCCATTAACATAGCATCTACTCTAAAATTAGATACAGGAACAGTGTCATAGATTACACTTGATTTTGGAGATGTTCTGTTTATCTTGAGTTGGAAGACATGAGGGCCATATTCAACTGGAAAGTTTTCTAGTCTAAAATGAAATAGAATAGGCTAACTTCCTGTCACCCAAACAACTTTGAAGAGTTGATTTTAGATACCTAATTATTATGCATTAATTTTGATCCTATTTAAACTGCTTAAAGTAAAAATAATATTTTTTGCTCTAAACATTAGATTTATATGCCCTATTACAAACTTAGTTGTCCAGAGACATTTCAGGCAAAAATATATCACCCAGCTGAGTTATTTTCCCGAGTATCCTTGCTGTGCAGCATTGTGAATACACAGAGGACAGTATCAATAACACTTTCAGATAGCATTTTAACAGTTTTACTGCTTATTTCATTCTGAAAGACTAATGCCTTAGTTCTAGCTGCTACAAAAAAAAAAAAAAAAAAAAATGAACTGCAGAAGTGCATTTGACACTGCTATACAATAAAGACTCTCAGAACAACAAAATTCACCTTTCATATAAAACTGTTATAGACACTTTTATTGATAGCACAATTCAAGTTTCCATAGAATTAAATCAAATGTGTTTCATTATTTCTTATCTTTTAATATTCTTGCTAAATGGAGAAAGCAATCATAAAAACACACAAATGTAACCAATTTATAGAGTTTCAGAAAGACAACTTTTTCCCTTTTCAAGAGTTTACTTTGAGTCTCAGAATCTATCCATAACCCTAGGATCATGGGATGTTCTCAGAGCCCTTACCTAGGTTCAGGAAGCCTATGAAATGCTCAAGTCTACTGTTTATGGAAACATGTGCTGACAGTTCTTTAAAAGGCTTCAGTTATCATCATCTTACACACAACCCAAGAATATGAAGCCACATTTTCCCCTGGCCTTGTAGCTTGAGAAAGCACAAAGGGCCAGGAGAGAAATATACCATTTTTTTCTTATTGATGGAAAGAAAAATTTTAACAATAAGAACATCTTCCTTCCAAGAACATGGCTGGTTGTATTTGTAGCTTCTGGGAAATTTGGATTTATTACCTCATGCCAGTGAACACTCTGCCGGCCTCTCACAACCCACTTATTTCACGGATGTCTTCCTCATTGTTCCTGATGACACGTTTCTTCCAAGTAGCATGTACATCTTCATTCAAGAAATAAGGCTCAAAACCAGGGGAGTCCACTCTCCACTTAATAATACACCCCAGTTTTCCCATGCCAACATATTGGACCTCCTTTGCTTTTATGAATTTGGCGTATTCAGAGTGAACCCTGTCTGTGTTAGAGCTCTTGACTGGAAGACAAGAGGCCTCTAAAGGCAATTCTTTAGCCAGAAGACCTCCCTATAGACATAATATGTGTGTTCTCATTTATCCCAAAACCTTTTCTATGGCAACAAACCATCTCCTGTTACTCTTCCTTAGAAGTCTGGATCAGTGATTCCCACAGTTGAGGGTACATTAAAATCATCTTTGGGCTCTTTTCCTTCTGCATGCCAGTGAAGATCCTGGGGTAGCCATGGGCTGCCACCCGCCCCATGTTACCGGTGTTGTAAGAACAAGCCGTACCCAAAGTCTCGCTTCTGCCTAAGTGTCCCTGATGCCAAGATCCATATCTTTGACCTTGGGCGGAAGAAGGCAAAAGTGGATGAGTTTCCACTCTGTGGCCACATGGTGTCAAATGAATATGAGCAGCTCTCCTCCGAAGTCCTAGAGGCTGCCCGTATTTGTGCCAACAAGTACATGGTGAAAAGCTGTGGCAAAGATGGCTTTCATATCCAACTGCAACTCCACCCCTTCCATGTCATCCACATCAACAAGATGTTGTCCTGTGCTGGGGCTGACAGGCTCCAGACAGGTATGCGAGGTGCCTTTGGAAAACCCCAGGGCACAGTGGCCAGGATCCACATTGGCCAGGTCATTATGTCCATCTGCACCAAGATGCAGAATAAGGAGCATGTGATTGAGGCCCTACGCAGAGCTAAGTTCAAGTTCCCCAGCTGCTAGAAAATCCACATCTCCAAGAAGTGGGGCTTTACTAAATTTAATGATGATGAATTTGAAGACATGGTGGCTGAAAAGCGGCTCATCTCAGATGGCTGTGGAGTCAAATACATCCCTAATTGTGGCCCCCTGGAAAAATGGCAGGCTCTGCACTCTGAGTTTCTGCTTATATCTTATCACCCACCAATAAATCCTCCTTTCATGTCCAAAAAAAAAAAAAAAAAAAAAAAAGCATCTTTGGGGCTTGTTAAAACACAGATTGCAGGGTCACACTTCCAGAGTTTCTGATTCATTAGGTCTGGGATGGGTACAGATGGGGACCAAGAATTGTGTTTCTAGCAAATTTGCAGGTGATCCTGGTAATGCTGATCTAGAAATGACATATTGAAACCAATAGTCTAGACCAATAGTGACTGTTTGCAGCTCTCTTATTAATATTAAACTCATGACCTGATATTTCAATTTTGACTTGGCACCCAATATTTTGATGCAGATCTTCTATTGCATTTGCATACCACCTTTACCCTCAATTATATTTGGCTTACCCTTTGTGTTAATGACCTTGTCCTGTTGACCTGTATGGTCTCTTCAATTCTTCCTTGCCTAGCTTTCATAAGCACTGACAACCTATAGTTTTAAATGTTTCCATGTTGATAGTCCAAAGTAAAACTTGTATAATCTCTAGTTCATATAAATTATAGCAAAGAGCCACAAAGATAAGCAAATTTTGGGTAATATTGTAGTAAGAGAAGCTCATTCAGGATTAAATGTCAGCAGAACTTTAACAACATTAACTGGGGCACTGATTGAAATTATAAAATTAGAATGTATATACATTAATATACATTCTAATGTATAGAGAAAAAGGACAGTTTGAAGAAATCATGCTTCTGAGTTAAGTCAAAGAACAAGCAGGCCAAAGAGAAGAAGGAAAGCTAAGCAGGTAATTTAGACTTGAAATAAATTCAAGAAGTCAAAGAAGAAATTTTAAAGTGGATAAAAGGCTGATTTATAAGTGGCTAATAAATACATGAAAAGATGTGCAAGATTCTTAGTCATTAAAGAAATGAAAATCAAAACCACAATAAGCTATCCCTTCACATCCACTAGGATGGCTACAATTGAAACAATCATAATTATGTAGAGTAATTATGTAGAGAAATTAGAATCCTCATATTGGTGGTGGGAATGTAAATGCCATTTTGGAAAACAAACAATTCCTCAAATGTTAAACATATAGTTATTATATGAATATGACCCAGCAATTCCACTCTACTATATCTATCTAACAGAACTGAACACAGATCTACACAAAAACTTGTATACAAGTGTCCATAGCAGTATTATTTATAATCTTTCCAAAGTACAAATAATCCAAATGTCTGTCAGCTAGTGAATGAATCACCGGATGTATACCCATAAAGTGGAATATTATTCTGCTATAATAAGGAATGAAGTACTGATACATGCTACAACATGGATAAAACTTGAAAATATTGTGCTTAATGAAAGAAGCCAGGAATAGAAGGCCATTTATTATAAATTCCATTTACATAAAATGTCCAGAATAGGCAAATTCATGTAGACAGAAAGTAAATTAGTGGTTGCCAAAGATGAGGGTGGATCAAAGAATATAGAGTGACTACTAATGAGTATGGAGCTCCCTTATAGGATGATGAAAATATTTTGGAATAAAATAATGGTAGTGATGATTGTACAACTCCATGAATATTATTCATCACTGCATAATACACTTTAAACACACAGACACATACACACAAGAAGTGGTACTGGAATATGCAGAAAATTCAGGCACATGAAAATCAATGCATATTTGGTAAATGACTACCTAAATAGCTGAAATGGTTAATTAATAATATTGACCTTGTGGAAAATGGAGTTTGTCACAGCATGAAATATGTGTAGGGAGTGCTTATAGTACAATTGGAAGGCTCAAAGTTTTTCCAAGAGGATTTCATAGGACAGACCCTCTGTGACTACATCTCCTTTCAGTAACTAAACAAAACACACAGTGAAGAGACCTAGCTACTATGCAGAATCACCTATGAATCTAAGGACTGAGACTCATTTCCATTTTTCACGAAACCCATTTGGATATTTTAGTGCAAATTAGTCAATTCTAAGCACACAAAATATATATGAAGGTAACAAATAAGCAGAGGGAAATAGCCTACAGTGATACTTGAATTATAAGTCTTTAGATTCAGCTTTGGTAGCTAATCACAGGGCATTTTTCCAGAAATAGAATTTTTAAAATTCTCCATACAAAGTATGTTTGTTTTACAAATAAATCCTATGGAGAGCCATCTTTGCATAAGAATACTATAGGTCAAACACTATGGGCAAAAGTTATCATCTTCCTAGGAAATGAAGATCTTTTCCACATCCTTCCAGGAAGATTTTCAGATTGTTATGTGTTGGCCCTATGTTTGTTTGCCTTCATCAATATGTAAAAGTTGGAGGTTTTATGTGTGTTTGTACATACACATGTCTCAGGCACAGGCAAGAATAAATAACTGTGGTGGTTCCTGCCTCATCATCACTACTGAGGTGAAGGGTTTGAATACATCTTCCTGTCTGTCCTCTAAACCTGGGCATAGCCTATCTTATAAAATAAAAAAAGACTGGACTTTCAGAGACTCCAAAACTATACATAGAAAATGATAGTTATGCCTCATTAGATGCTTATCATATAGCTTACCTTGTAGAAAGAGTATTTTAAACTTTCTAACTTTAGCATCCACTGAGCCTATTATTAAATATACAGCTCAAAGCAAAAATAACCTCGTTTTGATTCAAGATTGAGCAAATGGATTTCTTCTTATTCTTCTTGCTAATGTGGCTAAAAACGTTGACATTTATTTAAAATATAAGATGATTCTAAAAGGTGGAAATAAGGTTGAATGTGGAACCCAAGGAATGACATGGTGATGACTTCCCTGGATTTTATTTTGCTTCATGGATCCTGAACTGAGTATTGGAAGAGCCAGCAACCCACAAATGGCAACAAGAGGAGACAAAAAATCTCCAGGTCCAATCTGCTCTTTCTAGGAATACACACACACACACACACACACACACACACACACAGTAAAGCACAACCTTACAAAACAGAAAGATAGTAACTGTCCCATCCCAGTGAATGCCAAAGACAAACCTACAGCTCCATCTCTTCCGTCATCAAAGGCCAAGTAAGGAGCCTTGATTTCTAACCTCACCCAGCTGTAAAGAGGTGCTCTACCCTGGTGGTATCAGAGGATATTAAGTGTGAAGTCAGGGCTTTATCCCTGACCGGGTGGTAAAAAGCCCTTCTCCTCACAAAATGTCAGTAGAAGTCCTGTAGGGATCCTGGACTTTCATCCCTACCTGCTCCTGGGTGATGTCATAAAAGGCCAGGTAGAAAGCTGGAACTTTCATTACCACTTAGCAGGCCTTTTCACTCCATCCAGCAGAAAGAAGAGACTTCTCCCTCCCTAGGGTGTCAAAGGATACTGACTGGGAACCTGGATTATTGCTCCATCTTGTAGTAATGAGGCAGCACCCCCATCCCCTGGTGTGGGTGGAACAGTGTCAAAGCAGGTCACCTGAGACAAAGGATAAAGTATGGAATCTCATAAAAGATGAGTAAATAATATAATAAAAATATTCATTATATCAAGAACCATGAAAATCTGAACTTGAATTAGAAGAGACAACATACTCAAGAAATTATATAAATGTGAGAACTATACAAATAAGATTTTAATGCAAGCATCAAAAAAATAAACCAATAAATAATTATGAACATGCTTGAAACAAATGAATAAATAAAAATTCTCAGAAAAGCCTAGAAGATATAGAGAACCAAATGGAATTCTAGGACTGAAAATCCAATAGCTGAAATAAAAATCTCTGGCTGGGTTCAACAGCATAATGAAGAGAAGAGAGGAAAGAGTCACTGAACTTAAAGATATAACTATATACAAATTATTCAGTGTAAACAACAGAGAAAAAATAAACTTAAAAAGATGAGCAGAGCCTCAGGGATATGTGGGACTATTACAAAAATGAACCATTTGTATCACTTCTGGGAGTCCCAGAAGGACAGCAGAAAGAAGAAAGAGCTGAAAAAAAATATTCAAATTGTCTAAATTTTCTCAAATTTGGCAAAAGATATAACATATGTTATAGAAGTTTATTGAATTCTAAACCAGATAAATTAAAAGAAACTCATACTACAATACAATATAACAAACTTCCTAAAACCAAAAACAAAGAAAAATCTTAAAAGCAAAAAGACAAAAATAAAACCTTGCATATGTAGGAGATAAACAATTCAGGTGACAGTGGTTTCTCATGACAAATCAGAGGTAAGGAGGAAGTGACTCAAAATTTTTCAAGTCATAAATGAAAAGAACTGTTAAACCCAGAATCTTTTTTAAAAGTTTATGTTTCCATTTATTTATTTATTTATTTACTTATAAAGATTTTCTTCACTATTTTCAGAAAGAAGGGCAGCAGGGGAGGAAGAAAGGGAGAGAAGCATCAATGTATGGTTATTTTTCACCTGCCTCCAGCTGAGGACCTGGCTTGCAACCTGGTTATGTGCCCTGACTAGGGAATTAAACCAGCGACCTTTGGGTTCACAGGCCAGCACCAGTCCACTGAGCCACACCAGCCAGGGCTAACCCAGAATCTTATGTTCAGTTAAATTATCTTTCAGGAATTAAGGAGGAAATAAGACATTCTTAAACAAGAGAAAGCCAAGAAAATTTGCTATTGGCAGACCAGAACTATCCCAAAAGAATGGCTGAAGGATTTTTTTGAAACAGAGATAATGACAAAAGAATCAATTTTAGAGAGTCAGGAAAAATGAATAACTGAAAAAAATATATGGGAAAGGGAGCAAATTGTGCTTCAGATAATGAAATACTATTGACCAGTGAAAGCTAATGAACTATTGATACCTGTGACAACATGGATGAGTATCACAGACATTATACTGAGAAAAAGAAAGATGACACAAAGCATACATCTATACTCTATGTAGTTCCTATTATATTAACAACAGATAAAATTAATACATAATGAAATAAGTCAGAGCAGTATTTGCCTTTGAGAAATGAGGATTCACTGGATTGAGCATGAGGGAAGTTTCTGGTATGATAGAAATATTTTCCATATTGATGAATGTATATATGGTCTCAAAACTCACCAAATTATACACTTAAGATCTTTGTATTTCACTCTATGTAAATTTTATCTCAGTAAAAAATAGACTATGGTAATATGGTAAGCAATAGTTCCATGTACACCACCATTCCAGTCTCTAATTTTCAAAGCAGAGTATAAGTTACAGATATTTGTAACTGGTAATTTATTCCCCTATACAGTTGATATCCCATGTTTCACATGTACAGCAAAGTTAGCATCAATTTGTTTTTCCAATTCTTTACATTTAAAAATGAACCCATGAATTTAAAAAAATATTCATACCTAAACCATATAATTTGAAGTCTTTTTAAAGAACCAAAATTTTCCTCTATTGCAAAATAAAATTTATTCTTGCTTTCCTTACACCCACACACACATAAGGCTAAGAAGTATATATTTTTTAAACCTGCTGGGAGACTATTTGCTTCCAAATAACAGTGTTGACCCATTTTTTGTGTCAGACATAGCTACAATACAATGATTACTTTCATCCCACATGCTCTTCTGCAATTGCAAACCTGCCCCATCAAAAGCTGGGATGTAAATCCCTTCCTGCTGAACCTCAAATGGCTGTCATGACTTGCTCATGACCAATAAAATGTGCTAGAGTAATGCAATGGGACTTTGAATGGAAGGTGTGCAGCCTTGGTTTCTTAGAACACTTGCTCTCTGAGGCTCCTTTTATTCCTGGAGGGAATGCTCAGTGTACTGCTGTAAGAAGCAGAAGGCACATGCATAAATACTTTAACAGGGAGTTCTAGCTTCACTCATCCTATGCATCATACCATGCCATGCACCAGGCATGTGGGTGAAAGAGCCTCTGGATGATTCCAGTTCCCACCCATTCCAGTATTTCCCAACAAGGACCCATGCATTATGAAGCAGAGACAAGCCATTTGAATTTCTGTCACACAGAATCAGCAAGCCTAATAAAATAGGTGTTGATTTATGCCATATAGTTTGGGTATGATTTGTTGCATAGCAATATAGAACTGAGGCATTTTCCTTGAATTTGTTTAATCCCCAGAAAGTAAATATGAAGTTGAGTCATTTTCAAAATGGATTATGATCACTTCTGACTACATTATCCTAAAGGAAATAGAAGTACCTAAGGTTTTACATTTGATGAAGCTTTTGGGTTGAGTTGACTCATACTTTAACAATATAATAGTCTTTTTTCCAAAATTCACTATCACTGAATCTGGTGACATTAACCCACCTGAATCATGCCAGTGTGTGTTGAAAATAGTATGTAAATTTTGGAGGGCAGGGGGTGTCTTTGTCTTGGTGTTTAAATTCCAATGTTGATATATACCATCTGATGATATTAGATGAAATTTTGAGCCTCATTAGTAAGATTATTCTATTAATACTTTATTCATAAGAACTTTTTAGATAGAAATAATTAAAGTACATCACTTGACATAGTGTCTAAGTCCACAAATTTACCATCATTATTATTAGATCATATGGAACATTAGTTTGTCTTCAGTCTTCAGACTGATTAAAGGTTTATGTTCCTTCTCTACAGTAGGGCTGTTCTGTTCCCTAGAACAAATGATGGGATGTTCAACATCTCAGTTGCTGGTGGTCATTTACTTATATAATTGGGGCTCTTGGAAGATTCCACATTATTATTTAATAGAAACTCTTTCTTTCCCAAGCATTTAAAACAACCACTGTAGTATAGAAACTCCTTGAGGAATGCGACTAAGAATTTCCATGAAAAATTCTCATAAATGTTTCCCAGCTAACACATTATGTTCTAAATTTATATGAACAATCTGAGCAAAAAAATTTTTGACATTCATTTAATGGAAATATCACAAAGGCAAATTCATATGCACATTTTAGACAGTATTCATTTCATTGTACAAAAGAATTTTAAAATTAGTTTCAGAAAAAGGGCACTCCATAATGAAGTTTTAATTTCAAGAGTTGCACAAGGTAAGGGCTGAATATTACAGCAGGCCAGGTACCATGTCAGCTCTGATATACTACAACACTTCTTTATGAGCACATTACAATTCAAAGAGCTAATAATAAAAAGAAGTGATGCTGAGATGATGAATTGATGCAATGCAATTAGAATTATTAGAATTCACAAGAGTCGACAGGCAATAATCAACCATTTTCATGCTGCCCATTGCAATTATCTTTGCACTTAAGAATCAACAAAGCACATAATGACTTACACTCAATTAAGGAATTCATAAGAAATGGAATTTTAATTAGTATGTGGAAAATTTGGGCCATTTATTATTTTATAGGACAACAAATTATGAAACTAGTTGAGTTAAAAACAAATGATAGATGTTTGCTGATCACCATAAAGAATGTGGACAATGAAAGTGTTCAATAATTCATTTCCTCCCTTGAAATTACAATGAACAAAGTGAACCTACTATTGAGGACAGTATAAGTAGTAAGTGGATGGACTCTTGATATCATGGTGGACTGATAAAAGAGACAACAAATTTATTTCCATTTTTGACTTTCCCAAATTACAGTATTTCATACTAATCACACACACACACACACACATACACACAATATACACACACAAATGTTCTTACGTGCATAACTCACATGAGAATCAACAAAGCTCTATTAACTGTTATCTGTGTATAGCAAGTTGTATAGCAAATAAAGAATATATCATTAGAAGAGGTGGGATTATTAATGCAGTATAGAATTTTTATAAGTTCAGTGAGTGAAGATAATGCTTAGTCAACTGGCATATTTTTCTTAATTATGGAAAGAAGCTATGTAATGCCTGTTTTTAATAACATTTATTCATAACACACATACTGTTTTAATGCAATTGACATTGGGCAAGATTATTAGCTTAGTACACCTCAGGTATAAATAATAGGCTTTTTCCAAAAGTTAATAGTAATTCATTTTTTGTTAAGAAAATTCTGAATATGAGGTAAAAGGTATATCTTTATAAATAGAAAATGTCAATTGCCACTTCGCAATGCAGACAATTTAATAACATACTTCTTATGCTCAATTTACCATCTGAAAAGTTAGCGTAAAGTACAAATAGTAGAGGAAATATCCACAAAGACTGCTGCACTCACTGAAAAAAGAAACAAAACAAAGCACAATAACCCTCCCCATTCAGTTCATAAAACAACCAGGAAAGAAAATCAATATTTATTAATATAAACCAATGATTCAATCCCAAACAAAATTAAATTGTACATGAACAATTCTGAAAGTCATTACCTGCATCCTATTTAAAAATGTTATTTACTTTGTACTTGAAAATATAATTTGAGGGGTTAATTTTAAAATGTGGAGAGAATCTGAATAAACATCTATCCAATCTGGCTTTGATGTTTTAAATTTTTTATAACAATTAAAGAAATTAAGTATGTAATTATAATAAGAAGTCAAAAATTTCCCCACTTCATCATAGGCAGCAAATCTGTGGCAGTTTGAAGTTTCCCACTTCTAACTCCTTTCTAATCTTCCTTCTCAGTAGCAGAAACTTAATATTTAGCTGAGTTTGTTGCTGCCAGAAATAAAATATTACATTTCCCAGCAGTCTTCATCAATAGATGTGGTCACGTAACCAAGCGTTTTTGCAGAACCTCAGAAGAAATTTCAGAATTAGAATAACACCATTTTGCTCTTCTTCATTTCTTTATTTCTGTAAAATTGTGTAATTTAGCACAGTGGATAAGGCACCAGCCTGCAAACCCAAAAGTCACTGGTTCGATTCCCCAGCCAGGGCACATAGTGAGGTTGCAGGCCAGGTATCCAGCCAGGTCTGTAGATGGAGGCAGGTAAAAAGCAACCATACATTGATGTTTCTCTCCCTCTCTGCCACTCTCTGAAAATAATAAATAAAAAATATTTTTTAAATATTGTGTAATTTATTCTCTGAACCACAAATTAGGACTATGCATTGTGTCATGCTATAACATTTTAGCATTTGGAGTTTAACTAAACTGTAGAATGCCAGCAAATGCACAAACCTAGGACTTCTATTAACCCCTAGTTAACATGGTTTCACTTAGTATTATGTTACACAGGCCATCTAAGCCATATGCCAATTTTACAATGCAAACTGTACATATTTTAAAACTACTTCCAGAGAGTGGCATTTTGCATAACCATTCAAAAGTTTAAGTTTAAAAAAAAACTAATAGTTTTTCTTTAAGTTTTAGCAAACTCTATTGTCTGCTAGTAACAATATTTTTTATCTTTTCTCACATTCACCCCACCAAAAAAATGTGTTAATTGGGTGACAGGGTCAAACCCTGAAAAGAAAGCCAGACAGAAAATAAGGGTATGGCAATTTGACCCAAAAGGTTATTGAATATATAGTCATCAAAATGGCATGTGAAGTTTCAGTATTTAAATCAATCACTGTTTGACTGGAGTGAAAAACAAAACAAAACTAAAAAAGGCCGTCTGAACCCATGACATTTATTCATTCAGTTTTCCCTCAAAACCAGCAGAATTATGATCTAATATGCCCATGATACAGATCCTTAGCTGAAACTACAAAGGCCTCATTTCAAAGGCTAAGGCCTCATTTCAAAGGCTCAGATACAATTGGAGGCAACTTTACGAAAACAAAATATAGTTGGAGGGGGAGATCCAAGTGGAGCAGCTGGAAAGCCTGTCCCCTTGTTCCCAGGCCCAGACCCATCTTGTAGCTAAACCACAGAGTAGCCAACTCGGAAATCCAGCAGATAGCTAGTGAGAGCAAGAATGAGTGCCTACTCAGACGGGGTGCTGGGAGTGTATGTGGGTGGGCAAGAGCCTGCCTGCCTACAGGGCACTTGGGAACAGTTAACCCAGGCTGTCCCAGCTGAGCTACTGCTACCACCACTGCCCAAACCAGCACCATTGGCTGCTCAGATTTGGGAGGGCTGTGCAGAGGCCAGGAGCCTCAGCTACAGGGGTGGACAGAGACAGCCTGGGAAGTGCTGGCTACAGCAACTGCAGGGCAGGAGGCAACCACCGGAGACCAAGACTCTCTTAAGAGAGCAGGGACAGCACCCCACCAATGGCCCATGTTATATGGATGCAGGACTCTTCTTAGCACCATCCAGGAGGGATCCAGAGAGAAACTTTATCCAAAACTGTTGGAGGCTCTGGCAGGTGGTGGCCAGACCTGATGGAGAGACTGTGATCTTTGATCTTTGGAGAAGGGGAGTGGCAAACCCCCCCCCCCCCACCACCACCACCACTCCAGGCCTGGGTGCTGCAGCATAGGGACCACACAGAAACTCTTTTAACAGGAGCTGAGGCAATTCTCAAAATTCACAGGGACCTGATGCTCAGGTGTGCATGTGCATGTGGATAGTGCCTCTGCCAACAGAACTCAGAAGATTAGAGTCACACTGAAGGGACAGTGGAACCCAACTGAGCAGGGCTAGTGGTCAGCGGGCTGGACTGAGTGGAGAGTTCAGGCCTGAGCCCTCCAGCAAGAGCGTGGCAGGCTAGGGACCAAAGGAACAGGAACTGAAGGCCTACGATTTGCTGCAGCCAGACAGGTCCCCTCACAGACAAGGAGCCCAACTCCCATCTGTGGGAATACAGGCTCTGCAGATCTGTGAGGCCTGGCTCAGGAGCCCCCTGCTGGGCACATTTCAGCAGAGGAAGAAGGGAGCTTAGGGTTCCTCAGGCCCTGATCCACTAAAATCAGCAGAGCAGAGAGATCAGAGACAGATGCCACCAGGGGAGTTCAGGACCTCACCCAACCTCATTGCCTTGATGAAGCTGCTGTCTGCACTAAGCAGGAAAGAGCTATCCCTTTTACACAGATTGGTACCTCACAGGAAACAGCTAATTCACCGGACACCATGCATTATTGGAAGCAATCTGGGTCAGACCAAGGTGTATGGTGAGAGGACAGGGAAAAACTCCCACTATGTTCCTTGAAGTCTGTATAGTGCCCCCCAGGGGTTAACCCAGGGTTTCCACCCTCCCAGTTGTACCAAAGTCCCCATCTGGAGGCAGGTGGAGGAGGTGCTGGCAGTCCTCTCAGGTCATTAAATGAACCACTCCTGGGCCCTGTGCTGATGGAAAGCCAGCAAGGCAGAACAGTGCAGACCAGCCAAATCAGAAGGAGACAATCACAGACTGGATCGCTTGCAGCCTTGAACAGGCTGCCTAGGGCCAGCTGGGGACACCAGCTGACATGACCAGGGGCAGACCTAGAAAGAGAAGACTGTAAAAACTTTATTCTACTGAGACAAATTCCACTGCAGTCTTCTTCATAATTTGCATTATTTTCTCTCCTGTGTGGCTTTTTAACATTAATTTCTTTTCCTTCAGTTTATGCCTATTATTTCACTAGTTTTTATATTTTAGTTTATTTCAAATCTCATATTTTCCTCCTCCTTTCTCTTATTCTGTTTTAAATTCTTCCTTCTCTTATTTTTGTTTTAATTTTTATTTTTTCTTTTGCTATAATTTGTTTCTACTCCACACTTTTATTAGTTCTACACCCCAAAGCCATTTTTACTGTCATTAGTCATCCCACATTCTTTTTTCTATTCTTACAATGCCTTTCTTCTCTCTCCACCTTTATCATTCTTTGCTTGTTGGTTGTTGATGTGGTGGTTGTTGTTGCATTTCTTCATTTTTATTTCTAGATCTTCACTATATTTGTACTTCAAATCTCAGATTTTACCATCCCTCTCTCCTACTTCACTTTACCTTCCTCCTGCCCTTTCCTTTTTCCATTTTAAATTTAAATTTTTCCCTATCATAGACTTTTTCTCATTCCTCACTCTTAGTATTCCTTCTCCCTTTATCCTCTCAAAATCACTTTTCTTTCCTTCTACACACCTCATAACCTTTTCTTTCTTTCTTTATTCATTCCTATTCCCACTCCACCTATATTAATCTTTGCTCATTTGTTGATGATATTGCTGTGATGGATCTTTTCTCTAAGTTGTTCCTATTTTTTACTGTATACTTAATATTTTTTGTTTAAACCTAATACTATATGGTTTCCTTCTCTTACTCCATCATGCCATCTTCCTTCCCTTTTTATTTACAATGTAATTTTCCTTTCTCACCTTGTTTCTATTTTCTACTCTATTTATTTCTCCTCCTTCTACCCTCTTAAAATTATTTTTCTTTCAGTCATTCATCTCATATTTGTTTTTCCTTTCATAAAATAGCCTTAATCTCTTTACACCTTTATTAATATGTGCTTGCTTACTGTTGATAGTGCAGTTGTGGGTGGGGTTATATTTGCAGGTGTGGGTTTATTTCCTGGGCTGTTTGGTTTTGTTCTGGCAGCACCTGTACAACAGCATACAAGATGTGGTGGGCAGAGTGACTCTCAGTCAGCCAGCCAGAGGGAAGGACTCATTATAGAATGGCCTAAAGACAACCAAAATCGAATTACAACCAGATAGCCCACATAAATGGCCTAATGGGCATCCTAAGAATGTCAAGCTCAAGACATCAGGAGACTACAACACTTAGCCCCACAGCTCTCCTACCACAGAAGTTTATGCCACAAAGACAGGGAGTCAAAGATCAATCTAGAGCCCAAAACAAATAAAAATAGTCACCTAAAATGAGGAGATAAAGAAACAAGCCCAAACCAATCAGAAAGGAGAAATCCCCAGAAAAAAATGCTAAATGAAATTGAGACAAGAAAACTAGACATTGAGTTCAAAATAATGGTTATAAGGATGCTCAAGTAAGTCAGTGAAGACTAGAAAGAACTTTAAGAAAGTTAATTCAAACTACATTGGCATGAAAAAAAGACATAGGAACTATCCATAAGAGCCAGGAGGAAATGAAGAATAAAATATCTGAAATGAGGACTACATTAGAAGGAATTAAAATCAGGCTAGATGAAGCAGAGGATCAAATCAATGAGCTGAAGGACAAGGTAGAAAAACTCCTGGGTAAAGCAACAAAATGAAAGAAGACTGAAAAAGAATAAAGATGGTTTAAGGGAGCTACAGGAAAACATGAAATGTAATGATATCTGTATTATAGAGATACCAGGAGAAGAAGAAGGGCAAGGGACAGAAAACCTGTTTGAAAAAGTAATGACAGAAAATTTTCCTTAACTTGATGAGGAAAAATGTCACATAAGTCCAGGAAGCACAGAGGGTCTCAATCATGATGAACCCAAAGAGGCCCACTCCAAGACACAACATAATTAAAATGGCAAATTTTGAAGACAAGGAGATCCTCCTAAAGGCAGCAAGATAGAAACAGCTGATACATACAAGGGAGCTCCAATAAGGCTATCAGCTGACTTCTCAATAGAAATACTACAAGCCAGAAGAGAAAAGCAAGATGTATTCAAAATAATGAAAAACAAAGGCCTGTAACCAAGGACACTCTACCCAGTAAGGCTCTCATTTAAAATAAAAGTCAAAATAAGGAGTTTCTCAGACAAAAAAAAAAAAGCTAAAAGAATACATTTCCACCAAACCAGCATTGCAAAAGATGCTCAAGGGACTGCTTTAAGAAGGTGAAAGGAGAGAGAGGCAGAAAGAGAGAGAGAGAGGGAGAAAGAAAGAGGGAGAGAGAGAGAGAGGGAGGAAGAGGAAGGAGGGAGAGAAGCACAGGTACAAAAGGAAAAATGGCAATGAGTAGGTACCTATCAATAATAACCTTAAATGTAAATAAATTAAATGTTCCAATCAAAATATACAGGGTAACTGCATGAAAAAGAAAACCTGACCTCCATATATGCTGTCTACAAGAGACCCAGAGCAGAACAAAAGATCTACATAGGCTGAAAGTGACAAAATTCAAAGACAAGGATAGCATCCTAAAGGCAGAAAGAGAGAAACTGCGGATACACACGAGGGAGCTCCAATAAGGCTCTGATAGGAGCAAGGTGAAGGGATGGAGAATACTACTCCAAGCAAGCAGTCATGAAAAAAAAGTTGGAATAGCAATACTTATATCAAACAAAATAAATTTCAAAACAAAGGTCATAAAAAGAGACAAAGGAGAACACTATGTAATACTTGAGTAAAACTTCAAGAAGATATAACCCTTAAAAACTCATGTGACCCAACATAGGGGCATGTAAATATATAAAGAAAATCATGTAGGACTTCAGGAAGATATTGAAAACAACAAACTCATCATAGGAGATTTTTAACACCCATTGTCAACTCTGGATAGTCCTTCCAAGCACAGAAACAACAAATATATTGTGGCATTGAAAAACACTCTAAATCAAATGGACTTAGTTGATATATACAGAACATTTCACCCCAAAGAAGCAAAATACAGTATACATTTTTTTTTCAAATGCACCTGGAACATTTTCAAAGACAGACCATGCAAAACAAGCCTCAAGAAATTAAAAAAAAAAAAAAAGAAGAAGAAGAAGAAATCATATCAAGCATGTGCTAAGATCACAAGGGATTGAAACTAGAACCCAATCTCATGGAAAAAACTCAAAAACATTCAAATATATAGAGATTGAATAACATGATATTAAATAATAAATGGGTCAACAATGAATCAAAGAAGTAATCAAACTATCTGGAAACAATAGAAAATGAACACACAATAACCCAAAACCTATGGAACACAGCAAAGACAGTAATGTCAAGGAAGTTCATAGCAATATAGGCCTACCTAATGAAATAGCAAATTCTCAAGTAAACCATCTAACCCTACATCTACAAGAACTATAGGAGAAAAAAAAAAAAAAAATTGAAGCCCAGAGCAAGTAGAATGAAGGAAATAATCAAGATCAAGGCAGAATTAACTGACATAGAGAAAAAGGAACAATTCAATGGCCAATAAACCCAGGGACTGGTTCTTTGAAAAGATAGCAAAATTAACAAAACTTTAACCAAACTCATAATAAAAAAGACAGAGGACACAAATGAATACAATCAGAAACAAAAGAAGAAAAGTTATAACCAATACTGCAGAAATAAAAAGTATTGTAAGAAATTATTGTGAAGAGCTATATGCCAAGAAATTGCACAACCTGGGTGAAAAGGACTAATTTCCAGAAATATACAATCTTCCAAGGCTGAATCAAGAAGCAGAAAGCCTGAACACACCAATATCAACTAGTAGAATTGAAGCAGCAACCAAAAAACTTCTGCTACACAAAAGCCCTGGACTGCATGGCTTCAGAAGTGAATTTTACCAAATATTTACTGAAGGTCTAACTACAACCCTTCTCAAAATATTCCAAAAAATTCAAGAAGAGAGAGGACTCCCAAACTTTCTCTAAGCAAATATCATCCTAATTCCAAAATCAGGTAAAGACACAACAAAGAAAGAAAACCACAGGCCAATATCCCTGATGAATGTAGATGCTAAGATGCTCAACAAAATACTGTTAATTGGATTCGGAAACACATACAACATGATCGAATGGGATTCACAAAAGGGATTCAAAGAGGGTACAATGTTCACAAATCAATAAACATAATATACCACAAAAATAAAATTAAACACAAAAATCATATGATCATATCAATAGATGCTGAAAAAGCATTTGCTAAAAATACAGCATGCATTTACAATAAAATCGCTCAGCAGAGTGGAAGTAGAGGGAGCATACCTCAACATAATAAAAGCCATATTTGAGAAACCTACAGCCAATGTCATACTCAATGGGCAAAAACTAAGAGCTTTCCCCTTAAGATAAGGAACAAGACATGGGTGTCCACTTCCACCTCTCTTATTCAACATAGTACTAGAAGTTCTAGCCACAGTGATCAGACAAGAAAAGGAAATCAAAGGCATTCATAATGAAAAGGAGGAAATAAAATTATTATTATTCCCAGTTGGCATGGTAGTGTACATAGAAAGCCCTATAGATGCTACCGAAAAACTACTGGGCTTAATAAGCACATTTGGCAAAATAGCTGAGTACAAAGTCAATATTCACAAATTGATGGCTTTTTTGTACACCAACAATGAAATATCAGAAAGAGAAACTAAGAAAAATAATCCCATTTACTAAAGCAACAAGAAAAATAAAGTACCTAGGAATAAATTTAACTAAGGAGGTAAAAGACTTGTACCAAGAAAATTATAGAACGCTAAAGAAATAAATGAAGGAAGATACAAAAAAATGAAAGCATATATTGTGTTCATGGACTGGAAGAATTAACATCATTAAAATGTCCATACAACTCAAAGCAATCTATACATTCAACACAATTTTTATTAAAATACCAATGGCATATTTCACAGTCCTAGAACAAATTTTCAAAAATTCATATGGAACCAAAAAGCCTAGAATAGCCCCAGAAATCTTAAGAAATAAGAGCAAAGTAGAAGGGATCACAATACCTGATATCAAACTATACTACAAAGCCACTGTATTCAACAGTCTGGCATAAGAACAGACACGTAGATCAATGGAACAGAATAGAGTCTAGAAATAAACTCAAGTCTCTATGGTCAATCAATTAAGAAGCATAAGCATAGGGTGGAGTTAAGATAGCCTCTTCAATTAATGATGTTAGGAGAATTGGGCTGATGAATGGGGGAAAAAAAAAAAAACATGAAAGAAACTAGACCACCAACTTCAACCACATGCTGGAATAAACTTAAAATGGATAAAAGCCTTAAGGGGATGGATGTAATACAACAACAATAACAAAATTTTAAAGCCTTAAATATAAATAAATGTCCATAAATGTCCTAGAGGAAAACATAGGCAGGAAAACTTCAGATATTCCATGTAGCAATATTTTTCCTGATATATCTCCCAGGACAAGGAAAATAAAAGAAAAGTAAACAAGTGGGATTACCTCAAATTAAATAGCTTCTGCATGTCTAAAAAAAAATCATTGAAAGGAAAGGAGAACCAACTGTATGGGAGAACACATTTGCCAATAATACCTTAGACAAGGGTTTGATCTCCAAATTATATAAAGAACTAATACAATTCAACACCAGGAAAACAAATAACTCAATTTAAAAATGAGCAAAGGAGCCCTGGCTAGTGGAACAGTGGATGAGGCACTGGCCTGTGAACCCAAAGCTGTCACTGGTTCAATTCCCAGCCAGGGAATATAACCAGGTTGCAAGCCAGGTTGCAAGCCAGGTCTGTAGCTGGAGGCAGGTGAAAGGCAACCATACATTGATGTCTATCTTCCTCTCTGCCATTGTCCCTTCCCCTCTCTCTAAAAATAAAAAATAAAATATTTTTTAAAAAATGAGCAAAGGACCCAAACAGACACTTCTCCAGGAAGGACATACACAGGACCCATGGACATGGGAAAAGATCTCAACATCACTAGCCATCAGAGAATTGAAAATTAAAAGCACAATGAAATATCACCTCATACCTGTCAGAATGTCCATCATTAATAAATCAATGGATAGAAAGTGCTGGTGAGGATATGGAGTAAAAAGAACCATAGTGTTGGTGGGAATGCAGAATGCTACAGCCACTGTA
Organism: Noctilio leporinus; assembly: GCA_004026585.1. Classification (NCBI taxonomy): domain Eukaryota; kingdom Metazoa; phylum Chordata; class Mammalia; order Chiroptera; family Noctilionidae; genus Noctilio; species Noctilio leporinus. The sequence goes on along the minus strand of PVIW01002672.1, from coordinate 10,560 downwards.
GAAAACAGTATGGAATTTTTGTAAAAAAAAAAATACTAAAAATGGAACTGCCTTTTGACCCAGCAATCCAGCTGTTGGGAATGTACCCTTAGAATCCCAAATTACCAATTCAAAAGAATTTATACACTCCAATGTTCATAGCAGCACTATTTACAATTGCCAAGTGCTGGAAGCAGCCTAAGTGCCCATCAGTAAATAAGCGGAACAAAAAACTTTGGATTGTTCCGGCAAGACAGCAGCAGAGTAAGTGAAGCTATACCAATCTCCTCTCAGGTCAAATCTGGAATTACCAACAGAACACCAGCTGGAAAGTCCTATAACTACAGGCAAAACAGAAAAGGCCAATGCATCACAACATGACTTGTAGGAATAGCAGAAACATGAGAGGGCTGGCTGGGCCCCAATCAGTGGCAGCAGCTGAAGGAATGGAGCCGGGGGCTCCACCTGAGAAGGATGGGTGCTGGTCCCCGGCTGGGTGTCAGCAGAGAGCAGAGCAGCATCCAGCTGAGAAGGGAAGAAAGCTGTGGAGTTTGCTGGCCTGAGAGAGCACTGGAGACAGAGAACTACTAGGGTGACCACAACAAAAATACAATGGCACCCACCTATCCTGGGCTCCAGCAGAGGGAGGGCAGAGAGGACTGGAGACATGTGGGGAGAGTTGGCAGCAGTGGCTTGGAGGAGAAAAGTGGGGAGGCAGCTGTGGGGATCCCGGTGCTGTCTCATCTCCCACACCTCGGGCAGGCTTGCTGCACCAAGCAGCTTCTGTAAGAGGGTCCTCACAGCCCCACCCACTCGAAACAATCTGCCCACACAGCTATGCCTGAGCCTGGTGCCTGATCACAATTCTTTGATTTACATCTAAATAAACTTCTCCTGCCCTGCCCTGTCTGATCATAGATACAATAGCTGGCACCTGAAGAGGTATTTCTTGCCCAGCAGTGCCTGGGCCTGGTGGCTGACTGCAAACTTGGACTTACAATTGGGTCAGACAGTCAGCCCCTACACAGTGGCAAGTGGACCTGGTGGCTGATCATGGATTCATTGATTCACAACTGAGTAGGTTTGCCTCACCCAGTGGTCTGTGGGTCTAGTGGCTGATCACAAACCCATTGGATTACAACCGAATCTTTCAGTCTATCCTAGAGTCCCCTTAGCCTGGCAGCTGAGCATAGATTCATTGAATTACAATATAATCTTTCAGTTGAGCCCAGCACCACTTAAGCCTGTTGGCTAATCATAGATTCATTGGATTACAATTGAACCTTGCTGTCTAGCGCAGTGACCCCTGAGCCTGGTGGCCGATCACAGATTCATTGCATTACAATTGGATCATGCTGCCCAAACCATTGGCACCTGAGACTGGTGGCTGATAACAGATTAATTGATTTACATTTGAATATATCCCACCAAGCAGCAGCTGAGCTGGTGGCTGATCCATTGGATTACAATTGAACCTCTCTGTCTAGCCCAGCAGGGCCTAAGTTTGGTAGCTGATTCATTGATTTACAACTGAATTGGTCTGTCATCCCAAGCATCATCTGAGCCTGGCAGTGGATAACAGATTGATAAGATTACAACTAAATCAATCCTTCCAATGTAGCAATTCCTTAGCCTGGCAGCTGATCACAGTCTGAATGGATTACAGCAAAACCTAAAAATGGAGAGGAAAGTAAACAGTCCATCATCAAAAAGAAAGGAGGAATCCCCAGAAAGATCACTAAATGAAACAGAGGCAAGAAAACTATTAGATATGGAATTCAAAATAATGATGATAGAGAAGCTCAATGAACTCAGTGAGCTCAAAGAAAACTACAAACAACTCCAGGGGAACTATGAAGAACTTCAAGGAATTTACTGAGAACTACACCAGAATTAAAAAGGACATAGAAACTATCAGTAAGAGCCAGGAGGAAATGAAGAATACAATTTCTGAATTGAAGAATACAGTAAAAGGAATCAACAGCAGGCTAGAGGAAGCAGAGGATCGAATCAGCAAGCTGGAGAACAACATAAAAAATATTTCAAGATTGTTCAGCAGAATGAAAAAAGACTGAACAAGAATGAAGATGTTTTAAGAGAGCTGTAGGACAACATGAAATGCAATAATATCTGCATCATAGGGATACCAGAAGGGGAAGAGAAAAAAAGGAATGGAAAATCTGTTCAAAAAAGTAATGATAGAAAATTCCCCTAACATGATGAGTCAAAATGTTACTCAAGTTCAGGAAGCACAGAGGGTCCCAATGAGGGTGAATCCAAACAGACCCACTCCAAGACACATTATAATAAAAAATGGCAAATTTCAAAGACAAAGAAAGAATCCTAAAAGTATCAAGAGAGAAGCAGCAAATACCATATAAAGGGGTTCCAATAAGGTTATTAAATGATTATTCAATAGAAACAATACAAGCCAGAAGGGAATGGCAAAAAATATTCCCAGTAATGGACAACAAAGGCATGCAAACAAGAATACTCTACCCATCAAGGCTCTCATTCAAAATGGAAGGAGAAATAAGGAGTTTCCTAGACAAAAGAAGACTAAAAGAGTATATCTCTACCAAACCAGCATTGCAAAAAATGCTAAAGGGTCTACTTTAAAAAGGGGAAGAAACAGAGAGGAACACAGGTAGAAAGGAGAAAATGGCAATAAATATTAATCAATAATAACCTTAAATGTAAATGGATTAAATGTGCCAATCAAAAGACATAAGGTAGCTGAATGAATAAGAAAATGTGACCCACATATATGCTGTCTTCAAGAGACCCACCTCAGAACAAAAGATTGACACAGACTGAAAAAAAGGGATGGAAAAATATAGATCAAGCAAATGGACATGAACAAAAATCTGGAGTAGCAATACTTTAGACAAAATAGATTTTATGATGAAGGCCATAAAAAGAGACAAAGACAGACACTTCATAATACTTAAGGGAACAATCCATCAGGGAGACATAAATCTGGTAAACATATATACACCCAAGATAGGAGCTCCCAGATATATTAGGAAAACCTTGGAGGACTTCAAGAGGGATCTGGACAGCAGCACACTCATAGTAGGAGATGTTAATACTCCATTATCAACAATGGACAGATCTTCCAAACAAACAAACAAACAAACAAAAAACAACAAGGATATTGTGGCATTGAACAACACACTCTAGAGGAAATGGACCTAGCTAATATATGCAGAACCTTTACCCCAAAGAAGCAAAATACACATTATTTTCAAATGCACATGGAACATTCTCAAAGGTAGACCACATGGTAGGTCACAAGACAAGCCTCCACAAATATAGGAAAATTGAAACCATACCAAACATCTTCTCACATCACAATGGCTTGAAACTAGCAACCAATCTCAAGGGAAAAAAACAAAAACACTCTAACTCATGGAGACTGAATAATATATTTTTAAGTAAAGAATGGGTACACAATGAGATCAAAGATGAAATCAATAAGTTTCTGGAAACAAATGACAATGAATACACAACAGCCCAAAACCTATGGGACACAGTAAAGGCAGTCCTCAGAGGGAAAGTCATAGCAATGCAGGCCTACCTAAAAAGGTCAGAAGAAGCTTATACAAACAACCAAACCATAAAGCTGCAAGAACTAGAGGAACAACAACTAATAAAGCCCAGAGCTAGTAGAAAGAAGAAAATCATCAAGATCAGGGCAGAATTAAATAAGTTAGACAGCAAAACTACAATTCAAAGAATCAATAAGCCCAGGAGCTGGTTCTTTGAAAAAATAAACAAAATTGACAAGCCTCTAACCAGACTCATCAAGAAAAGGAGAGGGAACACCCAAATAAACAGAATCAGAAATGACAGAGGAGAAATCACAACTGATACTTCAGAAATACAAAGGATTGTAAGAAATCATTACAAACAACTATATGACAAGAAATATGACAACTTGGATGAAATGGACAAATTTCTGGAAATGTATAATCTAGTAAAACTGAATCCAGAAGAAGCAGAAAGCCTGAATAGACCAATAACACCTAGTGAAATTGAAGAAGTAATCAAAAATCTCCCAAAGCACAAGAGCCCCAGACCAGAAGGCTACACAGGTGAATTCTACCAAACATTTAGAGAAGAACTAACTCTTATCCTTCTCAACCTATTCCAACAAAATCCAAGAAGAAGGAAGACTCTCAAATTCTTTCTGAGGTCAATATTATTCTCATTCTAAAACCAGGTCAAGACACAACTAAGAAAAGAAAGAAAACTACAGGCCAATATATCTGATGAACATAGATGCTAAGATTCTCAACAACTTATTGGCCAACCGGATCCAGTAATACATTAAAAAAAGATCATATATCATGACCAAGTGAGTTTCATCCCAAGGATGCAAGGATGGTACAGCATTTGCAAATCAATAAATGTAATACACCTCATAAACAAAATGAAAGACAAAAACCATATGATCATATCAATAGATGCTGAAAAAGTATTTGATAAAGTACAGCAACAATTTATAATAAAAACGTTCAACAAAATGAGAATAGAGGGAGCATTCCTCAACATAATAAAGACCATGTATGAGAAACCTGAAGCCAACATCATACTCAATAGGCAAGAACAAAAAGCTTTCCTACCAAGATCAGGAACAAGACAAGGCTGCTCACTTTCCCCACTTCTATTCAAAATCATTTTGGAAGTTCTAACCATAGCTATCAGAGAAGAGAAAGGAATCAAAGGTATCCAAATTGGAAAAGAGGAAGTCAAACTGTCATTTGTTGCAGATGACTTGATAGTGTACATACAAAGCCCAATAGACTCACCAAAAACCTACTTGACCTAATAAGCAAATTTAGCAAAATAGCTGGATATAAAGTCAATATTCAGAAATCAAAAACATTTTTGTATACTAATAATGAAACATCAGAAATAGAAGATATAAAACAAATCTCATTTATCATAGCAACAAAAAATAAAGTACTTAGGAATAAACTTAGTCAAAGAGATGAAAGACCTGTACTCAGAAAACTACAGAATATTGAGGAAAGAAATTAAGGAAGATAGAAATAAATGGAAGCATATACCATGTTCATGGATGGGAAGAATTAACATCATTAAAATGTCCACACTACCCAAAGCAATCTACAGATTCAATACAATCCCAATTAAAATATCAATAACATATTTCACAGATATAGAAAAAATACTTCAAAAATTTATATGGAGCCAAAAACACCCACGAACAGCCACAGCAATCTTGAGAAAGAAGAACAAAGTAGGAGGAATCACAATACTGGACATTAAACTATACTTCAAGGCCACTGTAATCAAAACAGTCTGATACTGGCATAAGAACAGACATATAGATCAATGGAACAGAATAGAGAGCCCAGAAATAATCCCAGGACTCTATGGTCAATTAATATTTGACAAAGGGGAAAGGAACATACAATGGAGTAAAAACAGTCTCTTCAACAAGTGGTGTTGGGAGAATTGAACAGCAACATGCAAAAAAATAAAACTCGACCACCAACTTACACCATACACCAAAATAAGCTCAAGATGGATAAAGGATTTAAACATAAATAGTGCCACCATAAAGGTCCTGAAGAAAAATATAGGTGGTAAAATTTTAGATATCCTACACAGAAATATGTTTACTGATACTTCTCCAAGGGCAAAGGAAAACAAAGAACAAATAAAGTACTGGGACTATATCAAACTGAAAAGTTTTTGTTCAGCTAAAGAAAACATGGGAAAACATGTTTGCTAATGATACCTCAGACAAGGGTTTGATGTCCAAAATAAATAAAGAACTTATGTGACTCAATACTGGAGAGACAGACAGCCCAATTAAAAAATGGGCAAAGGACCTCAACAGACAAGTCTCTGAGGAAGACATACAAATGGCCCAAAGGCATATGTAAGAATGCTCAACATCACTAGCCATCAGAGAGAAGCAAATTAAAACCACAATAAGATATCACCTCACACCTGTCAGAATGGCAATCATCAACAAATCAATCAATAACAAGTTCTGGTGAGGATGTGGGGCAAAGGGAACCCTGCTTCACCATTGGTGGGAATGCAGGCTGGTGCAGCCACTATGGAAAACAGTATGGAGTTTCCTTAAAAAACTAAAAATGGAACTTCCTTTTGACCCAGCAATTCCACTACTAGGACTATACCCAAAGAACCCTAAAACACCAGTTCATAAGAACCTATGTACTCCTATGTTCATAGAAGTGCTATTCACAATAGCCAAGTGCTAGAAACAGCCTAAGTGCCCATCAGTGGATGAATGAATCAAAAAACCTTGGTACATTTACATAATGGAATACTACATAGCAGAAAGAAAGAAGGAACTCCTACTTTTTGCAACAACATGGATGGAACTGGAAAATATTATGCTTAGTGAAATAAGCCAGTTAGTGAAAAACAAATACCATAAAATCTCACCCATTATAGTACAATAATGATAAAAACAAATAAATAAGCAAAACAGAACCAGATACATGAATACATCAGTGGGCAGAGGGAGTGGGGAGGGGGAGGTGGGAGGTGGAGGCAAAGAAGGGGAGCAGTTTAGTTTAGGAACTAGAATGGAAGAACCATGGAAATTGACAAGTGGGACTGACTTTGTGGGGGAGTGAGTAGGTGAGGAATGGGACAGAGGGGAGGAAAAAGGGGATGGATGTAATACAATAAAATTAAATAAAAAAAATTCTTTGTCACACTTACACAATGGAATACCACACAGCAGAAAGAAAGAATGAACTCCTACCTTTTAGGACAGCATGAATGGAATTGAAGAGTATTATGCTAAGTGAAGTAAGCTAGTTAGTAAAAGACAAATACCACAGGATCTTACCTATAAAAAGAATATAATGAATAAAATAAACTAAGGAGCAATCTGGAACCACAGGGAGGAAACAGACTAGACTAAAAGTGGCTGAAAGGGTTGGGGAGGTTGATAGTGGTGGAAGGAAAGAAAACAAACTAGACAAAAAATATGTATGAATGACTTATGAACATGTACAACAGTGAGGGAATTAATTGTGGGAGCGGGTGGTGGGATGGGTGGGGGAGAACACAGGGGTAAATTGGGATAATGTAATAGAATAGCAAGCAATAAAAATGATTAAAACATTAAAAAAAAACAAAAAAATTTCATCCTATTTTTAATGACTTATTCTAAAACATGTTTAGTATTTTGAACTTGAAAAAAATACAAATAATGTGGCATCATTATAGGTTACATATCTAGAAATGTATTTTTTTACTTGACTTTCTATTTCACTATTGAAAAATGTGTGCTGCTCTTGGTTCTTTACATTTTTGCCCCTTAATATTAATGATGGTGATAACCATGTGGTGACAGGCTACTCAATGGATTATAGTTCCTTCTTTTTCTGTTAAATGCTATAACAACTATTTTGGTCCTCAAGTTACAAAACAGAGAGCATAATTAAATACAGGGTGTGTGCAATCAATTGGCAAAATTCTAGTAAAATAAACAACATACCACAGAAGTGTTATATTTGAAATAAATTTATTCTTATATGTAAATACATAAACATAGTCATTACTTTTTAAGTTGTTCAAAAAAGTCTTCATTTGCTGCGATAATAGATTTGATTCAACTTCAGAATCTTAAGCATGCTTTCATTAACTTTTCTTTATCCATGGACATCATAATGTTTTCAATCTTTGCTTTAACAGCCTCTTTATTGGAATGAAGTTGTTTATTAACTTCTCTCTTACAAACGCTCCATATGTGATAGTCTAAAGGATTTGCATCTGGTGAACTAGGCAGCCAGATTTCCTTTACCCAGAATTCAGGAACATTGACACCGAGAAATTCTTGCACCTTTTTGGCATTATGTGTCGGGGCACAATCTTTTTGGAAGATAAAAGTATATTTATTTGCGACTTGCTTCACTCCCGGTACAACTACTTCTCTCAAAACATCAAGGTAAACATCCTGGATCTTCATTGATAATCTCCTGTATTCTGTGTACAATAACTGGACTTGGGCAATCCTTGAATACCTTATGGATTTTCCTTGTTGCTACGGTGACATCAAGATCAACATCATACCTTCCTCACGTTGTCAACTGTATGTAAAGGGATGTTATCGAAGTCAGCAATTTCCTTAGCAGTTGGCGCTACATGAAGTCCAGATACTATGGTTGCTCTAACATCATATTCCTTCTACATGACAGTTGCTCTTAGAACTTAATACTTTATATCTGAAACAATGATATTAAATCATAACCTTAGAAACATAGCTTTTCAAAATTAACAAGAAGCACGTGAAATAAGAAGATGCAAAGATATTGCCAATGTATTGTGTGCATACCCTGTAATTTAACAAAATTTAAAATAAAAGTAACCATCAAAAAATGAAAAGAAAAGCTGTAAAAAGGGATAAAATATTTGCAAATCATTCATCTGGTTAAAGATTAATGTCTGTAATTACAAATAATTCATACAAATTTTTAGAAGCAACAATTGAATTAAAAAATCGGCACAAGTTATAAAGAGATACTTTTCCAAAGAAGACAGAGAGATAAGCAACAGGTACATGAAAAAGGGCTCACATCATTAATTATAAGAGAAACATAAATCAAAACAAAATGAAATATCACTTCATACCTGTTAAATGGCTATCACCAAAAAGACAGAAGATAGCAATTACTGAGAGAATGGTGAGAAAGGGAACCCTTGTGCACAGCTAGTGGGATTGAAAATTGGTACAGCATTATAGAAAACAAAATGAAGTTTCCTCCAAAACTTAAAAATAGAATTACCCCTACAACCACAAAGGCCACTGGTTTGATTCCTAGGCAGGGCACAGAACCAGGTTGCAAAGCCATGTCTCTAGCCAGGTCGGTAGCTGAAGGCAGGTGAAAGGCCACCATACATTGATGTTTTCTCCCCTTCTGTCTCCTTCCCTTTCCCTCTCTCTAAAAATAATAAATAAAAGCTTTAAATTAATAAAATAGAATTACTATATGATTTAGCACTTCCACTTCTGGGTGTATATACAAAAGAAATGAAATCACTGTGTTGAAGAGATACCTGCAGTCCCATATTTATTTCAACATTATTTACAATGGCCAAGACATAGAAACAACCTAAGTGGTCATCAACAGATGAATAGATAAAGAAAATGTAGTGCATAAATGCAGCAGAATACTATCCAGCCATAAAGATGCCAATCCTGTGATTTGCAACAATATGAATAAAACTTGAGAGCATTATGCTAAGTGAAATATATCAAACAATTACTATATGATGTTACTTATAGGTGGAATTTTAAAAGTCATAGAAAAGGAGATAAGATCTGTGGTTATCTAAGACAAGGGAATGGAGAAATTGGTTGGATGAAGGTGGTCAAAAGGTATACCTTCATACTGAAAACTATACAAAAAATGAGAAATAATTAATATATTTAATCTATAAAAAATAATAGAAATAAAAAATATTCCTGTTTTCCCAATAGACACTTGATAAAATTCTAATTACAATAATGAGAGCAATTGCAGAGAAATTATTTAATGAATACCACATACCAGGCATTGTGCTATGTACTATGCTTATATTATCTTATTTAATCCTCACAGCAATGCTATGAGGTATTTATAATTATCATCCTCATTTTACATATTAAGAAACTAAAAGATTTTTTAAAAGGTGGCTAAATAAATTTCCTGAAGTCACATATTCATACAGTGCGGATTAAAGCTATGTCTGTCCATGTACCACTATCTAGAAGGACAGTGAGGAAGTGCAGAAAAAAATGTCCATATGCTAATTAACATTAGAAAAAATATCAAGCAAACCACTATTTAATGAACTTAAAATAAAAATGTCTACTAGAAAAGACTAAATAATGCATGAAACTGTAACCAGGCCTGGTCCAGGAGACTGGCACTGCCACAGACACTGGTAGACTACATAGTAAGAATCTGAGCTATGCGCCGGGCTCTTAGCACATTTTTGAGAGTCTAAAAATTGGGAAAAAAATTCACTGACTGGCTTATTTCACTAAGCATAATACTCTCCAGTTCCATCCATGTTGTTGCAAAGGGTACAAGTTCCTTCTTTCTTTCTGCTATATAGAATTCCATTGTGTAATTGTACCAAAGTTTTTTGATTCAATCATCTGATCTCACCCATTACAGGACAATAATGCACAAAATTAACAGCAAGCAAAACAGAATCAAATATATGAATACAGTGAATAGGCCTTCAGTGATCAGGGGGAAAGAGGGTGGGGGGAGTGGGGAGGCAGAGGCAAGAAAGGAGAGCAACTTAGACAAGAACTTACTATAAAGGAACCATGGACATGGATAACAGGTGGGAATGACTTTGGGGGATGGGGGGGGTGGGGAGGGGGACAGAGGGGAGCAAAAAGGGGATGGATGTAATACAATAACAATAAAATTGAAAAAGAAGAATATTTGCTCAAAAAAAATAAAAACTGGGAAAAAATTAATGTTTAACAATAAGAAAGTTTAATTGTGTGGGATAGTACTTATGATATAGTGTTTTAGTACAAACATGAAGACACTATATAGTATG
>PVIW01002671.1:141810-204969 GCA_004026585.1 Noctilio leporinus | reverse complement strand
TGGGATTTGTTTTTTCGCTTCTATTTCTGTTGTTTCATTATTGGTATACAAAAATGCTTTTGATTTCTGGATATTGACTTTATACCCAGCTATTTTGCTAAATTTGCTTATTAGGTCAAGTAAGTTTTTGGTGGAGCCCATCGGGTTTTGTATGTACACTATCATATCATCTGCAAATAATGACAGTTTGACTTCCTCCCTTCCAATTTGGATACCTTTAATTAGTTTTTCTTCTCTGATGGCTATAGCTAGAACTTCCAAGACAATGTTGAATAGAAGTGGAGAAAGTGGGCAGCCTTGTCTCGTTCCTGATCTTAGGGGGAAAGCTTTCAGTTTTTGTCCATTAAGTATGATGTTGGCTTCAGGTTTCTCATAGATTAGCCTGTCAATTTTTACAACATAGCCAGGTGAAATAGTGATTGGGTTTGTATGCATTTTAGGTTAACTTTTAGAACACTTTACTTTTTAACAATATTGAATATTTTAATACATGAAAAAGATATATCTCCCCCATTTTTTTTGTCTTAGCAGTGCTTTCAGTGCAATGGTCCGAATTCTTGGATAATTTTTATCTAAATGTGTTATATTGACACTATTGCAAATATAACTTAGAATTTCACTCTCTAGTTGTTACCTGCAATTATACAAAATTACAATTGATTTTTGTACATTGACTTTGTACCTGGAAATCTTTCTAAATTACTTATTTGTCGAGGTTGTTGTTTTGGAGGATAGAACAATTGTCTACATGGGCAATCAAGTAATGTACAAATATAAATGGTGTTCTTTCTTTATTCTTTTATTTACTGTTGCACCTTATTTCATTGCCTAGAATTTATAGAATATATATGTGACATGCTGTGTTAATTACTGATTTTTAGCAGGGAAAGTTCAATATTTTACCATTACATATGGTGTTAGTCATATTTTAAGATGACTTTTGGCTGAGTTAATAAATTCCCTTTTATTCTCTCTTTTTATTATGAATGTGAATTTTTTTTTTTACTTTTGAAATAGACATATAGTTTTTCTTCCTTATTCTGTTAATACCTGATTTTACACTTGCTAATTTTTAAATGTTAAACTAACTTTGCATTCCAAGGATAAACCCTGCCTGCTCATCATGATATATATATTTTTAAATGTTAGATTCAATTTTCTTCTAAGGATTTCTTCAGTCTATACAATAACCTCTTATAATGTCTTTGTGAAATTTTGATAATAGGATTACAATGGCCACATAAATTAAAATGGAAAGTGTTTCCCTCCCCTACAATCTTCAAATATGTTTTTATGAAGTTAATTGTAGTACTTGTGTCTTATAATTTGATAGAATTTATCAGTGGAATAATATGAATTTTATGAGAAGATTTCTGATAATTTAATTTCTATAGTACTTAAAATGATATTAAAACTTTCCACATCTTCTGTCAAGTTTGGTTAGGTTGTGTTTGTCAAAGAATTTTTCCATTTCATCTTGTCAAGTTTATTGGCAAAATAGTCTGATACAATTTTTTTTTTAGTATAAAGAATCTATAAAAATACAGGTTGGGGCAAAAGTAGATTTATAATTGTTGGTGTAAAATAGTAACAAGAATGACCTCTGTGTTTTACACTCACATTTCAACTATTGATACTTTTCTCTTTTGTTGATTGGTTTTGTACTAAGGTATAAATTTTGTTAAATGAATTTACTTCATCCTGACCAAATAACATTTATACTATTTACAGTTATTGCTTTAAATAACATATTTAAATGTTCCAGTAATGTGTTTATTGTATCCATACACTTACAGTGTCATGGTGAAAAAAAAAAAAAAAAAAAAAAGGGGGCTAATTCTAGTAATATGTTTACTGTTTAAGATTTGCAAAATAATGAATAATTCATTATTGACCAATTTTAGAATTTATGAACTTAAACAGATTTTTTTGCAGTCTTAATACTTTTGATAATTAACATTATATTTGTGCATTTTAATTTAACAACAAAAACTTGAACTCAGATCGTGTTTTTATACCAATGCATTTCTGCCTAAAGTAAAATTATTTCTGAAGGTGACACACAGAGTTGGTAGGTAAAGATTAATTATAGGCCAATTTATTGATAAATTATTCTTTCCTACTAAGGATATTCTGGTTATTATTTTATAGTTTGTGTTTTAAGGCAGTAATGGGAGAATCCTATTTAGATCTTAGGTATGGAGCCATGTATGTGTATATTCATTATTAAAAATAAGTTATTTTAAACATATTTTCCCCCAGCTAGTTTTCATACTAAAATCATTTATTGTTACTTGATAGGAGCATCTAATGTAGAAAGATCATGAAAAAAACCATAAGCTATAATTTAGATGTTTGGAGATAGAGCAGAAGATCTATTTTGCTTAGTGTTTTTGAAAGACAAGATGCTGGCACATAAAAGTACATGTTTGAAAATTACGTTGAGACAGCATAGGAAAAATGCCTACGAAGAATTAATGATTACTTGTGAAGATTTATATGTGCTATTCCATTTAATCATAAACTAAGAAAGAAATTAGAACAAGGAGGTTATAAGTCCAAACTGAGGAAAGCTCTACAGGCTTAAAGCCATTACTTGAGAAAATAAATCCTACCACACATCACAGGGAATGAACACGATAAATTTCAGGGTTTGGAAAATGTTTCTTGTGGGAGAAAATCCCATTAGAGCTATCTGAATTACTTCAAAAGAAGGTCCATGGCATTGTCAACTGCCATTAACATGAAGGATATTTCCCTGTTTCTCATTTCATTATGTTAGTATCAGATTCTGTGGCTTTTGTTTATAATCAATAACCAATTTCTTCTAAGAACACTAAAATGTTACAACCTGGTTTTCTGATAGTAATGAAGATTTACTGAAATGTGAGTCATACCTATTTAAATCAGCCTATTGAGTCATCAATTTTCAGAGTCCCTGATGGGCTTGTTGTATTTATCACTGTCTTTTTGGCTAATGGAGATTTGCATTCATATCGTAATTTAAACCAAACATTGATTTTAGTTTACAAGCTCAGACTTCTTCCTGGAAATGTGTTCTTAATAGAACCAATATTACAACTTTACTAGTACGCAACCTAACGAGAGACTCAACCAATAATTAAAACAGAGATGGGATGAACAAATCCAAGCTCCGTTAATTTTCGTGATTAACAACAAAATACTCAGTCTTTGATATTCATTAAATTTAAATTTTGTTTTCCATTTAAAAAATACATATATATATATAAATATTTAACATATTAATATGAGTGAAAATCTTTACCACTTTCTCATTCTCTGGTAGTAATTTGTCTTCTAATCATTGTCAGCATCGGTAAACATGTCTTATTTTCATTTCACTAAATGTGTGACCCCTAATAATCCTTCACAGAACTTTGCCTTTTTTCTTCAGTGCACACAGAATCAGTTATTTATTTCAGAAAATACTATGCTTGTACCCATCACATTTGTTTCCTCAGACTCTGTATCTTTCCTGTTTCTTTGGCGTCTGTATCCGTTCTATACATGTGCATGTGTTTCACTAAATTCTGACTTAGAACATTGAGGGCTTTCAATATTGGAAATGTTTAGAAGTTTTACTAACTGACTATAACTGCAGATAGTCCTCCCAAAGACTGTTCTTTCTTCTCCAAATTTTAGCTTCAAAATCTATATGTTTTTCTCAGAGAACACTGGCTCTTTTATGTTTTTATTTTCTAATTCTACTTCTGTGTGAATCACTGCTTGTTTTTGTTTTTGTTTTTGCTTAACACTCAAGCTAATCTGTCTAAAATTCTTTCTTGGTAAATATTTTAAAATTCTGTTTTTACATAGCTGTGTTTTCCAGAGCAGCAAGCTCAACATATTCATATTATAATTGCATAAAAAATATGTTACTGCTTAGTGCAAGGCATTACACTAGGCATAATATATGTAGTTGTGAAGAGGTCTCACATAGCATCTATCCTTGAGGAACCAGATTTAAAAGTGCTAAGGAACTCAATATACATGGGTAGGAAAAGTAGGTTTATGATTGTTCATATGGAAAAAGACATGCAGGTTATGATTATTATGTTTAGCTTTATTAACTCAAAACAGTGTCATAATGGCACAGTGCACTGAGGCATGATCTCATAAGTAATGAAATTGCTGGCCCCCATTATTTACACATTCTTGCAGTCTGTGTGCTACACTCAAGCACACATTGGCCCAGCGTTCTTACTTACTTTTGCCTGTTCCTGTGCGTCTATCTAATTCACTACTTTTGCGGAAAGTGCCGTGAAGTGCAGCTATGGTGTTCTATGGGTGCCAAATAGGGCCCAAAATGTAAGCTTAACTTACTCATAATTAGAAACCTAGACTTGCAATTTTAAATTAAATATGGCAAATGTATTCTACAGATAAAGTCCTAATTCAGCAAATAAGCCTTAAGCATAATGTAATAGCTATCCCCACAGATAAAAAGAAAATGAAACTATGCTGTTATAGAACTGTGCATCATGATAACAATTAGTATGATTGTATTACAAAATAACAGAGACAAGAAGATGGTGCTTAGCAATCAAAAGCAAGGTAAGTGCAATTATCACAATGACTGGGAAGATTTGAGGGGCAGAAGGAAAGAGGAGTCTTGACTCTCAGTGAGATATGGAATGAGAAGTACTGTAAATAGTCACTATGTGGGTAATAAAAAATTGCCTCAGCCCTGGCTGGTAGCACAATGGGTAAGGTGCCGGCCTGCGAACCCAAAGGTCGCAGGTTCGTTTCCCCAGCCAGGGCACATAACCAGGTTGCAAGCCAGGTCTCCAGTCAGATCTGTGGCTGGAGGCAGGTGAAAAGCAACCATACATTGATGTCTCTCTCCCTCTGTCTCTCTCCCTTCCCCTCTTCCTAGTAATAATGAAATAAAATCTTTAAAAAAAAAAATTGCCTCATTTTTCAATTACTTTACAATATATTGATTAACTAAAACCATAATTGTGGGGTTTATGACATAGGTGTAGGATGTCTTACAATAACAATACAGGGAAAAGGAAGGTATAATGATAGTATACTATTAGTAACTTCTTACATTATAGTTGAAGTAGTGTAATATTACTTGAAGAGAGACTATGGTAAGTTAATATGCATATTGCAAACCCTAGAGCTTCTACTATATAAACTTAAAACTTATAGCTAATAAAACTATAGTAAAGAAAAACTGAATAGTGTATTTAAATAGTCAAAAAGAATTTAAGGAAAAAGAAAAAAATATGTGAAACAAATGGAAAATAAATAGCCAGATGATACACTTAAAAATAACCATATAATAATTAGGTTAATTATTAATGTTCTGAACTTTCCAAGTAAAAGCCAAAGAGTATTACACGAGATTAGAAAGTTAAGCCAAAGAGTATTACACGAGATTAGAAAGTTAAGTCCATCCGTATATCACCAAGAGGAAATGCATTTTAACTACGAAGTTACAGATAACTAGTAAGAATATAGAAGAATATACTTTCATAGCAAAGAAGTCCTTAGGACTATGAATATTAACAAAGATGAGAAGGGGCATTTCATAAAAATAAAAGTGTCAATTCATCATGAAAAACGAGCAATTCTAAATTTCAGTGTACATAATAACAAATACATGAAGCAAACTTTGAAAGACATGTGAAAAATATTAACTAAAATTAGATAAACCCACTATTTTAGTCAAAATTTCTACAAAAAAATTGATGATAAAAAGGGTGAATAAAATGTCAATCAGGAAGACATAATTGACTAAGTCATCTAGGAATGGAGCATACAATACAGTCTTCTCAAAGAGAATATTCAATGCAAAATAAATTAATTCATACCTTAATTTAAAAATTAACTGAACAGGTGTTTGGAGTACCTTTCACATGATTCACATTCAATGAAGACACATTGCAGAATTGACCCCTTTAATGGTTACCCAGATTTTAAAAGTATATACATCACTTACTAAAGCTGGTATGACTTTCTGACCTTGTTAGTATTAACTGACTACATTACCTGGAAATACTCTAGGGAAATTTTCCATTCCTTATTTCGAGAAAAAGAAAATTGTCTCCAGTGCAGATGTCTCAGACACCTGGTAATTTCAAGTGGTTATTTTTCCCACAAACTTACTGTCCACTAATTACACTTAAACTGCTTAATGCACTAAAGTGCTTCCCCATTGAAGAATGGGCTTATAAGTATGCATCCTCTTGGCTATATGATTTGTAGAATGGATGATTTATTCGGTGAGTTTTCTAGTATCATCTCTCTGGGCTCTAAGGTCCATGAGGGGTTCATTGTGATGGTTTTAATTTTTTTATTATGGTCTATTCAGTGGTTTTATCCTCTGAAAAAAAAAGTTCTTTAATATTCTTAAACAAATTGTGATATATCCAAGTAATAAAATGAAACAAACTGCATAGACAGACACACAGTATTTCTACATCTCAAAACATTATGCCAAGCCACTTACAATACAAGAGAGCACATACTATATGAATTTAAGAATAGGTAAAATTAATCTACAGTAACAGATTGCATATAAGTCATTCCCTGGGCCAGAGGTGAGGAAGGGAAATATGCAGATGGCTACAAGGAAAATTGGGGGTGGTGGGAATATTTCATATATTAAATGGAGTAATGATTATAAGGGGTGTACACTTGACAAACTCATCAAATTATAACCTAAAGATAGCTATTTTCTATTGTATGTAAATAATTACTCAATTAAGTGAATAAGTAAAAAAATAGAATTACATTGGTTGGAGAAGAATGGAAGTTAGGTGGCTAGCCAAGGGGGTGTGAATAATCTTAGTGATCAATATTGGTTTTTATAGTGATGAACAAAAAGATAGATTTAGAATATGTTTCAAAGCCAAATTGTACTGAATGCACAGATGTTGATGATTGTGATAGGTACACTTGGGAGTTGCAAATATCTGGTGAACAGAGAGAAACCAAGACACACCTTTAAGAGTTTGCATAAGAAATTGGATGGGATTATTTATTCAAGAAAATTAATCTGAGGTAGGAGCTAGTTTGGTGGTTGTGTCCCCATGGAGAATCAAAAGTTCTATCTTGGCTGTTTAAATTTTAAAACATTTATTAAAACATCTTTGGACAAATAGTAAGCTGTGTTTTAGATACGTGAGTTTGGTGTTCTAGGGCAAGTTTGGATCTTAAGGTAAAGATGTGGAAGTCATAGCAAACAGGTTGAAAAAATGTCACTTGGAGGGAAAGCATATTTAGGGCAGATGAGAGAGGCAAGGATAGTTGGTGGGTCATCAGGGGAAAAGGAACCAGCACAGGAGACTGCAGTGAGATGAAGCAGCTAACTATGTAGACACTCAAGTCAACTGTGTGAAGCCCTAGACCCCAAGAAACGAGAGTTTTAGGAAGAAAGGTTGGCAACTATGCTGAAAGCAATCGAGAAATACTAGTTTTGTATTGATACTATTCTTTATGCTTTAATACTCAATTTATGACTAAAAAAGAAAACAAAAGATTTGGTCCAAGTTAAGATTTGGATAACATTCTCTGATTCTCTCTCTCTCTCTCTTTTTTTTTTTTTTAATTTAGAATACATGCTTTTTTTAGTTTTGTTTATCCTGCAGAAACATCTTGCCTTTATCCCTGAGTGGCTTAGCTGGTTGCAACATGATCCCCTACACCAAAAGGTTGTGGGTTCAATTCCCCATCAGGGCATATACCTAGGTTATGGTTTGGATTCTCAGTTGGGGCATGTACGGGAGCCAACTAATCAATGTTTCCCTCTCACATCAATGTTTCCCTGTCTCTCTCTCCCTCCCTCTCTCTCTAAAATCAATAAACATATCCTTGGGCAAGGATTAAAAACAAGAAAGAAAAGAAATATCTTACCTTCATTAGGGAACTACTGTGAAATTAAAATGAAAATGTATTTTCTAGAAATTATGCTATTTGGGGTTGTTTTTATTGTGAGAAGAACACAAACAGTTTTATCCTGCTGAAAAGAACAGTCTCACCTGAGTCACTAATGAGACTGGAAACAAAAGATATAATTTGGGACTTCGGCTGTTGGATCTTCTGTTCAACAGAATATAGTCTTTGAAAAGTTTACATGTAATCTGTAGAGCCTAAGTCCCTGTTGGATGTCACAAAATTGCACACTAATGAAAGTTTGATTTTCTACAGTAAATTCTTTAATAGTCACTAACAATAATTTAGAGCTAATGACACTCTTCATCTAATGTGGTAAGTGGAGCAGTGAAATATTTAAGGGTCATAGCAGAAAGCAAGGAAAAAAGCTGTGATTTTTAAATTCCATGAAACGAAGGATGTCTTACAAATGAGTAGAAGATTGAGACTGTGAAATCCTCAGCTGAGGTCTCAGGAAAAAATTTTAAAAGCAAATTCTCTTCCTAAATACTGGCATTTAGATTTTAATCCTTTCATTGGGGTGACTACCAAACCTGTGAAAGGATCTCCCACTCCTGCTGATTGACTGGGGGAGTTTGGGCTCTTCCCTTACTTCCTTCCTACCTCCTTGAAACATTGACTTCAACACTGAAGTACAGGGGTGGGAAAAAGTAGTTTTACGGTTGTTCATATGGAAAAAAAAAACATGCAGGTTATGGTTATTACAATAGTTTTATTAACTCAAAAGAATATAATGCAACTGTAAACCTGCTTTTGCATACCCCTATTTTATGTTATTAGGGGTCTTTAGGTACAAGTAACCGAATAAACTAAAAGTAATGTAACTGATGAGAAAAATGTGCTACCCAAGGTAGGCTGTATAAGGCTTGGTTAACTCAGTGGCTGCATGATGTGAGGGCTCTTAGTTATTCTCTCTGAATTTACTCCTTTGGGCCCCAGAACAAAAAACAGAAAGCTGTTAGCATCAGGGTCTCACGTGGCAGTGCCCAAAGGCAAAACAAACAAGTCCCTATTTTATTTCCCCTTTTTTAATTGTGAGAAAAACAATTATAGAAGCCTTTCACTAGATTTTTTCCTTTGTTGTCTTCTGCTGCTGCTGCTGCTGCTGCTGCTGCTGCTGCTGCTTTTTTTTTTTTTTTGTAATGTGACTGTGTTTGGAACTAGAATTATAATGGTTGGAATAGACTAATGAACAATTTTACTCTTGGGGATAGAAAAGCCCCCTAAAGAGACTCGAAAAACTAGTTTTTAAATAAAGCTTGGGTTCTGCAAGTAAAGTAGGAGGGATGTCTAGTGATTGTTGAGAAGATGGGGCAGTGTCTGCAAAATGATTAGCAAAGTGGCTGGTATACTTAGTATAATATTATCTGCTTTCTTGTCCTGTGCAAGCCACAGGACACCAGCATCACTACTCAGGCTGGATACTCTGCCCTCCACCCATTCTGTCATCAAATAGTATAGTTAACCCTTTACTGCAGCTTTAATTTCTTCCTTTGACTCACAATCTTTTTCCCTTGTCATTCTCACTCAAGTAGCAGCTAGTAAGTTGTCTGCCTCCTTTCCCATTCATTTTCAAAGGTTTTGCATGTTGAAGCCAAATTGATCTTGCTTAAGGCAAATCTGATCATGTCACAGGCTTCCTTCAGAACCCATAACAGTTCCTCATTATGTTAGACCTGAAGGCTGAACTCTTCTAAATCATGTCTTTATAGCCCCTCTGCCAAGCCTGCAGATAGATGGAAGCATCTCCGTCCTGAGGCTGCGTCATCTGGGACATGCAGTCCCCTTGGTGAACATGGTGTAGGAAGAGAGAAACAGGAGACTCACCCCTGGGATGTCCATCTGGGCCAAAGAATCAGAGGCCCAGCTCAACTGCAAGGGAGCTGAGAAAGGTCATCTTTCTTCACCCAGAATGGGGAGCAAATATGCTTTTAGGGAAGTCTTTTGATAGATGCAGTGATATGCCTGCCAGATTCTTCAAGAAGGACTTGAGACCCAACTGCAGGGAGTTTGTCTATCTCATCAGCCAAGGTCTGTCTTCCTGGGACAGCCCATGCGTGGACTAAGTGAGGCTGAGGGGTGAAGACTGGGCCATGTAAGCCCACTGGGTCCAATCCTGCAGCTTCCAGATGGTGTGGTTACTTGAGAGCACCCTGGTGGGGTGGCGAGAATGTCACTGGCTTGCCCCACAACTTGACTTCTTTCTCTGCCCTCCTGCTTCATTCTTTCTCTGATAAGTTTTGATCTCTTGTGAATGTCTTGCACATTATCTGTACAAACTCTGCCTCACTGTCTGCCTCTGGCAATTACAGTCTGCAACAACTAGTAATTTACATCAGGAAGTCCTTTAGCCCTCAGCTTTCTTTTCTGCCTTATCATTACTTCACTTGAACCTTTGCACTCCAGATATTTAGAAAAACTTATAGTCCCTTGAATGGTATCACCAACATTTTGCAGATAAAATACTTGAGTACTTACATGCTGCTAAATGTTCTTTCTCTTTCTCATTCTCCCTAATGCTGCCTTTGAGTAAATAAATGTGTAGAAGAAAAGCTATCTGCCCAGACTCAATATTTATTAAGCTAGGAAATTCAGACTCAGCTTCTTCATATCCCTTTATAACTTTTCAACCTGCTTCCTTTATAATTATGTGAAACAGTCCTTGCCTGGAACACTCTTTCCTCACTCCCTTTGAGAGAGGCTCACTGGTACTTACCCAGTTCAGCATCATCACCTCCAAAAAGCATTCCATAGTTAAACCCTGTCCTTAAATAGGCTGCTATCCTGTGTTGCTCTGTAACTAATACCCCAAACTTTTATCCTTATCATGGTACTTGTCATTACAACATTATAATCCGGGGATGCCTGTCTAGAATCCCTAATGGCTGGCCAATGCCTGATGCATTTTCACCTTACCCACCTCTCAAAAGGATTTTGAGTGCTTTAGTGTTATCACATGTAAGTCTGAAAAGTGTTTACTGAATGAATTCAGTATCCTCTTTGAACTGCCAGCCTAAAGGACTTGGTTAAAAAAGGAAAAGGTAGTGCCATTACTAGAAGGTGTGCAATGAACATTTGTGAGTCAATGGTATTTTATTTGTTAAAAATTCTTTCCTATCTATGATATATGGCTATACCCATAGCTGACTGCACAGTATAATATAGCACCGATAACTTGGGAAGGGCAGAGGTATATAAAAGAACTCTTCCTAGACAGGATGATTTTCTGTTTATTTCTTCACAAATCCACATTCAGCACCTATGACATGCAAAGACCCATTCAGGTATAACTCTTAGTCAGTTAAGATAATCACATTAAAGATGTATGTGTGTAATGAGAATTTTGACATATGAGTATTCCCATTTTGTTTCTCTTCTCTTGCCACAAGTGCTAACCCTACTACATATTTATTTGCATATTAAGCAAATAGGGAGTGAAAATGCTGAGCAAAATCTTTTTTTTTACTTATTGTATTATATAGTTGTTTCATTTTTCCCCCATTGCTCTCCCTCACCCCATCCTTCTTGCCTGCTCTCTTGCAGTCAGTCTCACCTTGCTGTCCATGTCCATGGGTCTTTCACACTAGCTCCTGGACAGAACCATTCCCCCACTTTTCCCCCTCTCCTCCTCCCCCCTAGTCACAGTCATTTTGCTCTTTTTTGTTTTCCATGTCTTTTGTTCCATTTTACTCCTCTGTTTGTTTTGTTCCATAGTCTCCTGTATTAAGTGAAAACATATGATCTGTGTCTTTTGCTGCCTGGCTTATTTCAAATAGTAGAAGTTCTTTCTTTCTGCTGCATAGAGCTCCATTCCATAAAAGTACCACAGCTTTTTCATCCTTTTACTCATTGAAGGGCACTTAGGTTGTTTCCAGCACTTGACTATTCTAAGTAATGTTGCTATGAACATAGGGATGCACAGATTCTTCTGAATTGGTGCTTCAGGATTCTTTGGGTATAATCTTAGCAGTGGAATCACTGTGTCATAAGGCAGTTCTCTTCTTAGTTTTTTGAGGAAATTCCATACTGTCTCCCATAGTGGCTGCACCAGCCTGCATTCCCATCAGCAGTGCACCAGGGTTCCCTTTTCTCCACAACCAGCACCTGTTTGATGATGGGTATTCTGACAGGTGTGAAGTAGTAGTTCATTGTGGTTTTAATTTGCATACCTCTGATGGCTAGTGATGTTGAGTATTCTTTCATAAGCCTACGAACCCTTTGTATGTCTTTCTTGGAGAAGTGTCTGTTAAGGTCTTTTGCCCATTTTTTAATTGGGCTGTCTGTCTCCCTGGTGTCGAGTCGTATTAGTTCTTTATATATTTTGGAAATGAAACCCTTGCCTGAAGTGTCATTGGCAAATATATTTTCCCATATAGTTGATTCCCTTTCCATTTTGTTGTTGTTTTCTTTAGCTGAACAGAAACTTTTCAGTTTGATATATAGTCCCATTTGTTTATTTGATCCTTTATTCCCCTTGCCCTGGGAGAGATATCAGTGAAAATATTGCTGCATGGGATATCTGCAATGTTTTTGCTTATGTTTTCCTCTAGGACTTTTATGGTGGCATGACTTATGTTTAAGTCTTTTATCTATCTTGAGTTTATTCTGGTGTATGCTGTAAGCTGGGAGTCTGATTTCAATTTTTCACATGTTCCTGTCCAATTCTCCCAACACCATTTGTTGAAGAGGCTATTTGCATTCCATTTTATGTTCCTTACCCCTTTGTCAAATATTAGTTGCCCATAGAGTCCTGGGTTTATTTCTGGACTTTCTGTTCTGTTCCATTTATCTGTATGTCTGTTCTTGTACCAGTACCAGACTGTTTTAATTACTATGGCTTTGTAATATAGTTTGATATCTGGTATTGTGATTCCTCCTACTTCGTTCTTCTTCCTCAAGATTGCTGTAGCTATTTCGGAGTCTTTTTGACTCCATGTAAATTTTTTAAGTATTTGTCATAAGTCGGTGAAATATGGCATTGATATTTTAATAGGGATTGCATTGAATCTATAGATGACTTTGGGTAGTATGGACATTTTTATGACATTAATGCTTCCCATTCATGAACATGGTATATGCTTCCATTTATTTGTATCTTCCTTCAGTTCTTAGGTGTTCTGTAGTTTTCCAAGTACTGGTCTTTTATCTCCTTGGCTAAATTTATTCCTAGGTACTTTATTTTTCCTGTTGCTATAGTAACTGGGATTTGTTTTCTAGTTCCTTTCTCTGATCTTTCATTGTTAGTGTATTAAAATACCTTTGATTTCTGGATGTTGACTTTGTATCCAGCTATTTTGCCAAATTTACTTACGAGCTTGAGTAGTTTTTTAGTGGGATCTATAGAGTTTTCTATGTACACTATCATGTCATCTCTGCAAATAATGACAGTTTTACCCACCCCTTTCCAAGTTGGATGCCTTTGATTCCTTTTTCTTGTCTGGTCACTGTGGCTAGAACTTCCAAAACTATGTTGAATAGAAGTGGAGAGAGTGGACACTTGTCTTGTTCCTGATCTTTTGGGAAAGGCTTTCAGTTTTTGCCTATTGAGCATGATGTTAGCTTCAGGTTTGTTGTATATGGACTTTATTAGGTTGAGGTGTGCTCCCTATATTCCCATCTTGCTGAGTGTTTTTATCATAAAAGGGTGTTGTGCTTTATCAAATGCTTTTTCAGCATCTATTGATGGGATCGTATGGTTTTTGTCTTTCATTTTGTTCATATGGTGGGTTATATTTATTGATTTGAGAATATTGTGCCATCTTTGCATCCTTGTGATAAATCCTAGTTGATCATGGTGTATGATGTTTTTAATATATTGCTGGATCTAGGTTGCCAATATTTTTTTGAGAATTGTAGTACCTACGTGCATCAGAGATAATTGGCCTATAGTTTTCTTTCTTTGTTGTCTCTTGACCTGGTTTGGGGATTAGAATAATATTGGCTTCATAGAAAGAGTTTGGGAGTCTTCTTGGATATTTTGGAATAGTTTGAGGAAGATTGGAGTTAGCTCTTCCCTAAATGTTTGGTAAAATTCGCCTGTGTGGCTGTCTGGTTTGGGGCTTTTGTGTGCTGGGAGTTTTAGATTACTTCTTTAATTTCACTGGCTGTTGTTAGTCTGTTGAGGCTTTCTGCTTCTTCTTGACTCAATTTTGGTAGATTATACATTTCCAGAAACTTGTCCATTTCACCCAGGTTATCAAGTTTCTTGTCATATAGTTGTATGTAGTAATTTCTTACAACCCTTTGTATTTTGTGATATCGGTTGTGATTTCTCCTGTTTCTGATTTTGTTTATTTAGGTCCTCTCTCTCTCTTTCTTGATGAATGTGGTTAAAGGCTTGTCAATTTTGTATATCTTTTCAAAGAACCAGCTCCTGGATTTTTTGATCCTTTGAATTGTACTTTCAGTCTCCATGTCATTTAATTCTGCTCTGATCTTGATCATTTCCTTCCTTCTACTTGCTCTGGGCTTTGTTGTTGCTCCTCTAATTCTTGGGCTTTATGGTTAGGTTGTTTGTATAAGCTTCTGTCCTTTTTAGGTAGGCCTGTATTGCTATGAACTTCTCTCTGAGCACTGCCTTCTCTGTCCCGGTGATTTTGAGCTCTTTTGTATTCATTTACATTTGTTTCCAGAAACTTTGTGATTTCTTCTTTGATCTCATTGTTAACCTATTCATTTCTCAATAGCATGTCATTAGGTTTCCATGAATTAGAATGTTTTTTTGTTTTTCTCCTTGAGGTTGGCTTCTAGTTTCAAGCCATCGTGATCTAAGAAGATGCTTGGTTATGATTTAAATTCTTTTGAGTTTGTCTTACCATGTGGTCTATCTTTGAGAATGTTCCATTTGCATTTGAGAAAAATGTGTATTTTGCTTCTTTGGGATGAAAAGTTCTGTATATATCAGTTAAGTCCATTTAATTTAGAGTATTGTTCAATGCCGCAATATCCTTGGTGTTTTTTTTTTTTGCTTGGAAGATCAGTCCATTTTTGACAAGGTGGTATTAAAATCCCCTGCTACTAATGTGCTACTGTTGATATCCTCCTTGAAATTCTCCAAGGTTTTCCTTACATATTTGGGTGCTTCTATGTTGGGTGCATATATGTTTACAAGGATTATATCTTCTTGATAGATTTTTCCCTTAAGTACTGTGAAATGTCATTTTTTATCTCTTTTTATGGCCTTCATCATAATATGTATTTTGTCTGATATTAGTAGTGCTACCCCAGCCTTTTTTCATGTCCATTTGCTTGCAATATATTTTTGCATTTCTTCACTTTCAGTCTGTGTTGATCTTTTGTTCTGAGATGGGTCTCTTGTAGACAGCATTTATGTGGGTCATGTTTTCTTATCCACTTACTACCCTATGTCTTTTTTTTTTTTTTTAATTTTATTGTTGTTGTATTACATCCATCCCCTTTTTGCTCCCCTCTGTCCCCCTCCCCACCCACCCTATGTCTTTTGATTGATGCATTTAATCCATTTACATTTATGGTTATTATTGACAGGTACTTCTTCATTTTTCTCCTTTGTTCTTATATTTCCTTTCTGTCTCTCTCCATTTCTTCATCTTTTTATAGCAGGTCTTTTAGCATCTCTTGCAATGCTGGTTTGGTGGAGATGTATTATTTTAGCCTATTTGTCCTTATTTTGCCTTCCATTTTGAATGAGAGCCTTGCTGGATAAAGTATTCTTGGTTGTAGGCATTTGTTTTTCATTACTTGGAATATTTTTTGCTATTCCCTTGTGTCTTATTTTGTTTATATTGAGAAATATTTGATAACCTTATATGTTATTAGGTGTTTTTCTCTTCAAGCTTTTAGCATTCTCTCCTCATCTTGGAAATTTGTGATTTTAATTATGATGTGTCTTGGAGTGGATTCATCATCATTGGGACCCTCTGTACTTCCTGAACTTGACCGATGTTTTTGCTCATCATGTTAGGGAAGTTTTCTGTCATTACTTTTTAAAACAGGTTTTCTATCCCTTGCTTCTCTTCTTCTTCTGGTATCCCAATGATACAAATATTATTATGTTTCATACAGATATTATTATGTTTCATGTTGTCCTGCAGCTCTTTTAAAATCTTTTCATTCTTTTTCAGTCTTTTTTCATTTTTATTGCATTGTCTGATTATTATATTTCCATTTTGTGCTCCAATTTGATGATCTAGTCCTCTGCTTCCTCTAACTTGTTTTGGGTTCCTTCTGTTATGTTCTTCAGTTCAGAAATTGTGTTCTTAATGTCCTCCTGGTTCTTACTGATGGTTTCTATGTCCTTTTAACTGCTGGAATAATTTTCAGTAAGTTCCTTATAATTTCCCTGGAGTTCTGTGTAGTTTTCTCTGAGCTTTCTTATAACCATTTCTTTGAATTCCATGTGTGATAGTTTGCTTGTTTCCATTTCACTTAGCAGTCTTTCTGGGGATTCCTCCTTTCCTTTTACTGATGGTCTGTCTCTTTTTCTCGGCATTTTGGGTACTGTTCTTGTTTGTTTTTGTTTCTTGAATTAATCTGCTATGGCTCCATGCCTTCATGGAATGCCCTTCTGTGGTAGGAGACTTAATGGTTTCAGTGGTGCAGTCTCCTAGATTTCAACTTGCTGCTCTTGGAATTCCCTTTATTTCATTTGTTTGGGCTGCCTGGTTGTATTTTGGATTTGGCTTATTCCTTGCTCCTTGAGTTTTCACACCAGCTGAAAACATCTTCCACATCTCATGTACTGTTATTGAGCTGCTCTGAAACAGAACCACCAGTCCAGGCAAAATAACCACACCTTCAAAGGCATCTTACATCTTTAACCACATTTTTTAGTACATTTGAGGCTTGCTAAATACCCATAACCCTCAAAGATAGCCTCTACCCTTAATCTCACTCTCAGCTACAAATGAGCCAGTCTTAATAAAGCTGTGAATATAATAAGACTTATAAGAGAGGAAAAAAACTGAGTTACCTGAAATATAAATACTTTTTGAAAGATGCAAAGGAGTAGAATAGATAGTGGCAAGAAGTGGCAGGGGAATACAAGAGAGAAAGCAAACTTTACCTCTTACATAGAAATGGGGAAGGGGAGAATCAGAATGCAGCAAAAAAGTGCTAGCGTACAGTATGAAGCCTAATCAGAAGTTGCATATGTTTCTAATTGCATATATATACCAATATATAGATACTATGTTGAAGAACATATGTATATTATTAAAAAACTGCTGTGAGGAAGTTGAATTAGAAAAATTATATATATAAATCCCATTGGTAAATGTTTCACCCCAGCACTATCACCAACATATAACCTATAATTACTATAGGAAAGATGGGAACATTAGGTAAAAAGAGAGAAAGAGAGATTAAAAGATGCCTGGAGAAAAGGGAAATGATTTTGAGGTAATATGGGGTGGAGTATTACTAAGAGTGAGGTGTTAGGTCCAGTCTAGGATAGGGAAAGACTTCTCCTCTTGGAAGTGAAAAAAAATAAAAGACTGGTGAAAGGTATAAATTGAAGCAGAAGTGGGGTTGCTAACTTTGAAATTTGAAATACTAGAATATTATAGATTTATAACGAAGTTTGTGAAGATACCACACCTAACTCCCTACCCACCCTCAATGAGCACTGATTAGTCAAGGTGGAGAAATGACAAGTGTGTTTTATGAGCAGAAAAGTGAATGTGTGGTACCTGATAACACAAAAATGGTTTTAAGTGTCTAGAGAAGGGAGGAATACTTACAGTGAGGAATGGGCATGAGTTGTAGCAGAGAAAGTAGACTTTAAAACAAAGGTAAGAAGAGGAACTCAGATGGTTGAATGAATTAAGAGAAGGGAGGAGTAAACTATGGGATTTGGGATACACTATAATATAAACTTTGTTTACAAAGCACTAATTGTGAGGACTATAAATGTCTATTAAAAAGGATATGTTGAGGATTAATAATTCACATAGATCTCGGTGTAACTCAGGTGCTTAAGGTTATCAGAGATCCATTTCCTGAGTTTGCCTCTTCCTTGATCAAGTCTCTGCAGTCTGCAGTCTGCAATCAGGTTCAAGTGCGTTGCGGGGAGAGGGCCTAGTTATTTGAAGTGTGTCACAGTCAGGGCTGATTCCAAATGTCACGCTCTCATTGGCTCAGCCTGCAGCACCTATGCTTGGTTTCTCCACCACAGGTTTGTGGGGTTGAGGTGGAGGTGGCGGTGGCCCCTTCCTTCACATGCTGGTGGTGCCTTTCCTTCTGGCTCTGGTTCCAGGAGGTGAACTCTTGAGGGTGGTGGTGCTGCAGGGGATGGGGCCTCCCTTCCTCTGTGGGCTGCAGCTGCCTGCTCTTGAGACCTGCCATGACCCTCTGCTTTTAGGCTGCCATCTCCTGCAAGCTCCCACCTGGCATGCTACCGGTGGCAGATCCCTTGTCCCCCACTGCTGGTTCTGGAAGCATCATTCCAGCTCTCTCAGCTGCCACCTCTGAGGTTCTGGCATTGATTCCAACTCACTCAGTCCCTCCCTGCAGGAGCTCAGCTCCGCAGTCCTCCTGAATTTGTGCTCACTGTCCACACTATTTGCTGCCCAAACATCCAGTCAATGAGCAGCCTGAAGCTGCCTTCAGTCAGAGCTGCCCCTGCCCAGAGATGACCTCAGTTGCCGGCCTGGCTGGCTCTGGAACTGTCTCACCAACTCACTCGCAGAGTCTGCAATCCCTGGACCATGCACCTCGGAATCCAGTCGCTTACCACACTAATTCTCAGGGACTTGCACCTGTCACCTGTTCCTTACCCTGTCCTCCAGCCACTCTGGCGCTTGAGAAAGGTCTCAGCATTGTCCACTACTCTACCACCATCTTAAGTTCTCCCCTGAGCAAAATCTTTTATGAGGTACAAAGAAGCTAGGTATGGGAGGAGAATGAGGGTGTTCCAATATCCATTAGAATGAACAAATATGCACAAAATTACATACAGTGTGTGGCTTATATTCAGTTAGAAGACACTGATAATAAAACACTGAAATTGATAGATATTTACTGATTTCCTACCAGGGATTCCCCAAGTCTCCCATGATCCAGTAACTAAAGAGTCAGTGCCTGGTATAGAAGTTCCCCTCCAGGGCCTGAATTAATACTGTGGCCAGTGTCATTCCTGATGGTGCTGTACTGATGGTCACCTCTGATGTACGTGAATGTTTAAACATAGTTTCCCCTGTAAGCAGTAAAGACCTCAGACATCTTATTAAATTAAATTTGAATGTAACAAATTCATTTAAGAGTCCTTTCAGTGCATTTGCGATTCCTAAAAGGAGAGTTGATTAAATTTGTTAAATTCTGCTGCCTGTAGCTCACTTCTACCAGGTCTCATGCCTTTAAAGCATGGGACTGTGGCCTTATCTTCACAGTAGCTCATTCTATCCGTCTTGGATGTCTTTCTCTGGTTTGTTTTGAAACTTCACTCTATAAAATGACTTGAGTCCATATCTTCTTTTATCCAGAAGATGCACACTCTGTCAAGGGATTTACTTTCCTTGAGATACTTAGCACCTGCTGACAATAATCATTTTTCTTCTGAACAGATAGAGATAAAAAAGGAAAGAAAGATCTGAGAGAGACTTTTTACAGATTTTAAACTAAAGGAAAAATGACATTCTGTACCTTAACAATCAAAACCAGCTTTGGCTTCTGAAAATATGTGTCTCTCACTGGAAAAGTAGCAGATCCTCACAGTTTCAGTTGTAGTAGAGCATTTTTTAGTTATTTTTTTCTTGAGGGTCTCGGACAACTTACCAATTAATACCACTATTTGTACAGAATACTGGGAAGCCCTTACTTTCATAATAAAAATATTCATAACACAAATGCCTTTCTCAAGTAAAGGGATCTTTATTAATGGAGGCATTTTTAACTTTTGATAATAATTACTAAGTTTTAAAAAACAAATATCCATTAATAATCTTAGATCTACACTAATTAAGAGTACTTCAGGGAGAACTATTGTTTGGATAATGAATGAAAATTATGCAAATGGGAAAAAATTAACCATGCTATAAAAGAACTGTGTTGGGAGAATATAATATTGTTCATGGAACAGTACTTTATTACAAACCAGAACAATCCTTTACCAATGGTTGTATCCAAAGAGCTGCCTTTAACCACTTATGCCAATGAGAGCATCAGTTTCCAGGGGTAGAATTCATTTACTTAATTGAATGAAAAAGGAAAAGATACATACAATGCCTATGCAACTTAAAAAACAAATATTGATTTTATTGTAATTATTAAGTGTAAAAAAACAGATGACATTAGAACCCATTTTGTTCTGCACAATAATTAATAAATTTTTCCTACAAGTGGGTATGACCAGGAGACTTGGATGTTCTGGCCATGTAAGCAAGGTAAATGTCACAAATAAAATCCACTTAATTTCAGAGGGCATGTAGAATCCAGCACTTAGCTAAATGTCAAAGTAAGGCCACATTTTCCAACTGTGACAGCTTTTTCATTCCTTTTTTAGACACTTTTTGTTTGTAACAAAAAAGAATGTCTCCACTCTTTTTGCTCCTTGCTGCCTCTTGAACTTTCACTTTCCCTTTTGTCCTTCTGTCTTTCCGTCCTTCCTTCTGTCCATATTTTCTTCTGATTTTCCCTCTCTTCTTCTAACTAGTACCCAGCACTGGCTATGAGCTCAGTCACCTGCTGAACCTGAGGAATACAAAGATGAATGTCTGCCAGTTGTTTCCAGGGGCCTTTATTTTTGCCTCTCTGCCCATTTTAGACACATATTTGCTTTCCCACCTATTTCACTAGGGCATCAAACTACTGAAATTTTCTGTACCTTTCTCCTTCCAAGTTCAAAACAAAACACTCCTTTCTTGTCCCATTGAACCATGTCATAATATTTCTTGCCAATATGCAAAGGATGCTAATGGAGGAACAAGTTCTCTCATGGGCAAAATTTCATTATTTTCCACATCCTGCGTTAAGTGCTTGCCCTTAATGGGAGGTATCAACCCGCACGAATTGTAAAATCTTATGTAAGATAATAAAGGACAGGTTTTTAAAAAGATACTATTCGTTATTTTCAGAGAGAAAACCAAGGAGGGAGGAAGAAAGGGAGAGAAGCATCAAAATATGGTTGCCTTTCACCTGCCTCCAGCTAAGGACCTGGCTGGAGACCTGGCTTGTAACCTGGTTATGTGTCCTGGCTGGGAATTAAACCAGCAACTTTTGGGTTTGCAGGTCGGCACCTATCCACTGAACCATACCAGCCAGGAGGATAATTTTGACATTGTGGATCTTAAGGAGAAGATGTGTGATTATCATTCATAGTTGAGTGCATGGAGAGAGAGGATTTGGGAAGCAATTGATCCTCTTTTCCATTCCCAATTTGGCCACTTAACTCGTTATATGAAGCTGAAACCCTTGGTTTCTTCATCTGAATACAGTAATGGGAATTTAGTCAGCTGCAATTTATAAAGTGTTATAAGTCATTAAGTCTACATTGTAATTCTTAAGCTATTCATAAACTAAACTTCTCTTTACACACCAGTCTGAAGTCTCATTTATTAGTAGTTGGATCCCTTGCTATTATTATTATTATTATTGTTATAATTATTACTATTATATGTTTGCGCTTCTTTTTTGCCAACATATATGGGTAAAAGGCAATGTCATATGTATGCTTGATCTGGTGGTTCTACCTCCAATGACGTGATTGTAAGCATTTCTTCCCAAATTCACATTTCAGTGTCATCAAATCAATGCTTTATAATCAGCCATCGTAGGAGAATTTATAGCATGGAAATTAGCAGACTCTACAAAACAAGGCTTTGCTTTCTAAACCTTCCTGCAGGAAAAGAATTGTTAAACCTTTACCAGCACACCACTAATAACAAGGGTCAAGGCAGAGATTGACCCAAAAGCCTCTTTTTCCAAATAACAGAGTAGGATCCTGCTGGTCCTGAGTTCCCATTTCCCCATGGCTGTGCCCTTCTGCCAGGAGGGGAACATATCTTTGATTTTCTCCAAACTCAACTCTACCCTCTAGTTAATGGGATCATATTATTAATGTTATCTTAATGTTCTCTCCTGCCCTTTATTTTACCAAAGTTGAGTTCAGCTTCTTTCCATGGTTGCAATAGTCTTGAATAAAGTCTCCATTGCCTGTTAACTCCTCTGGTGCAGCTTTTGTATGACACTTCCATGCTCCCAATTTTTGCAACATCAGTTATCTGGCTGGATTCACAATCCTTTCAAAGAATGTATTTCAAATGCCACTCCTAATATGAGGTGGCTCTAAGCAATCAAATTCTCTGACCATGTATTACATATTCTACCTTATTCGGATGGGAAAAAGAGGTAGACCGGCTGATATTTACAGAGATACCCAGGTTAATTTTATTGGCATCATTTAAAATGGACTTAGTGGATTCTTCTTTAAATACGGAATTGTTTTTATATAAGTAATGATTGGAAAACATAAAGTTATAATCTTTTAGTCCCCCAAACTTGTAGCAGGTTGTACACATTATTTCACACAGCTGCATGTTATGAGAGGCAACCAACCATAATTATACAGAAACTTCTTTGAGACAGTGAACTCTGAACTCTTGCCCAGAATTAACATAGGTAATGGGTGCACCCCTGATTATGGGGCACATTTGCACCTGCATATCACCCTCCAGAGAGATGTTACACAACCCTTGCACATATCTGAGCTCCATGCTTGTTGCCCTGTCGACATTTTAAAATGTAAACTTCTCCTTTAATGTTTGAGGATTCTTCCTTGCTTCTTCCTTTCTCATGAAATGATCCCTCCACTCCCACCACAAGGCAAGTCTGTCAATTGCAAACCATTTGCCAAGAACCTTAATAAGAATTCAGTTATTATTTTCTCCCTCCTTTCCCTTCCTCTTTATTCACTGTGGCCTCCATGGTTGGCAACTCTTCCTGGAGGGACTCAGGCTGACAGCTGAGACTCCCATGTTTTCTGACTTCAGTGTAGACCCCAACTGTGCAACGGCACCAGGAATAACAACTTCTTAAAATAAGTTTGTAAGAAGATTTAGCAACTTTTTATAGACTCCATTTCTTCAGATGGTGGACAATTTATATTCCTATAAAGCTCTAAGAATTGTGCACCGAAATCCTGGTGTCCATGGAGTTTGTACATCCTTTTAACTAAGAATAGAAAGTAATGGAAAATTGGTTCCTTTCAGCTGCAACAGAAACCTGCACTTTGTTCCAGAAAATTTTCTACATCCTAGCACAGTTTTCTAGAATAATTGGAAAAGAGAGGATAATTGCCTTCTCTTCTTTTATAAATTCATAGCTTTATAAGTTTTCCTTTTCCTAAAGAAAGTCACTCCTTAATTCATATCATAGTACTATGAAAACTGTCCTAAGTCCAGTATAAGATTAATGGTTCCTAAAAGTGTTCCTGAGCTAACGTGACATTGAGAAAAGATCTGTGTTAAGACAGTTATTGTTGCTAACCCATCCAGTACCATTTTTTCATCTTCCCGTGTTAATAGGAAGATGTGCTTGGATGGCAATGTGTCTACCCACAGAGAAGAAGCTGTATTGGTTTTTGCCAAAAATAGATATCACATTCTCCTTTGCCAACAGACGTGGAACGCTACATTGGCTAAAGCAGGTGTCATTCTAGAGTGCTTTTCATTGAGGTTTAACTTATCAATAAAAGAAAGGACATCATGAAGTCAAGTCCCTTCATGACATTGTCACTTCCTTCCTGCCTGGGATGCTATTAAAATGATGGTTGGTACTACAGCAGCTATCTGGTGCTGAAAAAAAACGTCACCATCATCCACCTAATAATGGTAGAACAGAAATTGGGAAGTATCTAGATTTCAACTGTCCAGCTACTAAATCAAAATGTATTCTATGGACTTCTTTTTAATATGAAATTAAAGAGTATTATTGTTTAATTACCTTAGATAAATATTCTTTTGCTTATAGCTGAGAAATTCTAAATGAAATATCATTCCTACAACAGAGATAATCCATCCAGTGACTATAGTTTTGGAAAGAAGATTATCATATATGAGAGTTTATTCCATCTTTATATATTGGTTTTGAAAACTTAAAGTAGAAAGAGACAGAAATTTAGGATGACTGTGAAGATTTATTTATTCCCCCTCAAATAGTCTTAAAAATAATGAAGGAATTGACAGTAGGTTAAGCGGAACATTATAATTTTCTTTTTGCCACTGGTATAAGAGCAAAAGGTGAGACATTTTAAAAGAAATAATGTTGTATAATCTGGCATTGCTTCCAGTTACTATGATGAGACCCAAAGGAGCAATTCAGTCATCCAAAGGAGAGTGCATGTAATTTAGATGGGTCCTATGCCTGGGGTCACACTGGGCTGAAATCAAGTCCTTAGCCAGTGATGAGATTTTTTTTTAATTCATTATTTTTAGAGAGAAGGGTAGGGAGGGAGGGAGAGTGGGAGAGAAACATCAATGTTTGTTTGCCTTTCACCTGCCTCCAGCTACGGACTTGGCTGGAGACCTGGCTTGCAACCTGGTTATGTTGCCTTGGCTGGGAATCAAACCAGCATCCTTTGGGTTTGCAGAGATCCAGTTACAACAAACTAATTCAGGTTGTTGGCAGAATTCAGTTCCTTGTGGGTGTAGGGTTGAGGCTCTCATATTCTTGCTAGCTGTCAGCTGGAGGCTGCCAATGGCCCCAAGGTCACCTCTTTATGCATCCTCTCACAGTATGGCAATTCTTTTCTCCAAGACTAGCAGGAGTACATCTCTCTGACTGCTGAACCCTCTTTTAAGAGTTTACCAGCTTACCTAGGATGATAACTCTTTGGATTAAGTCAAAGTTAACTGATTAGGGAACCTGATTACATCTGCATGAAATGGAACCTAATTATGGGAGTGATAGTCTTAGTGTTCTGTTTATCACAATGTTGTTTATATTTTGTAGCTGAAATAACCAAGGCTCAGCGAATATAGTAATTATTTCAGGTCTCATGACTAATAACTGCAGAACTATGATTAGAAATTGTATTCCTGATTCCCAAGTCTATACTGTTTCTATTTGTATCTTTTGTTGAAGAAATTTATAAACATCAACTTGAAACTATAGAAAAATATTTTCCATAACTATCAATTTTATTAATTCCAGAACCAAATGACAGTATTATTTAACATTAAATATTAAAATGTTCTTTTAAGGCTTTCATAATTTTTTTTATGAATTCGTTATTGTAATGCAACTTCAAAGAGGTTTTAGGGTTTTTATTTATTTATTTATTTTGAGAGAGGGGAAAGGGAGGGACAAATAGAGGGAGAGAAACATCAATGTGAGAGAGAAATGATTGCTTGCCTCTCACACCTGAAATGGAGCTGGAACCTGCAACCTAAGCATGTGCCCTGACCAAGAATTAAACTGGTGACCTTTCACTTTGTAGGATGATAATGCCTAACCAAATGAGCCACACTGCTTAGAGCTATTTTAATGCATTTTATTTATTTATAAAGGATTTTATTATTTTTAGAGAGAGGCAGAGAGGGAGAGAGATCAATGTATGGTTGCCTTTCACCTGCCTCCAGCTACAGACCTGGCTGGAACTGGCTTGCAACCTAGTTATGTTGCCCTGGCTGGGAATCGAACCAGCGACCTTTGGGTTCGCAGGCTGGGAGCCTTATTCACTGTGTCACCAGCCAGGGCCTATTTTAATGCAATTTTAAATAGATATATGTTTCCTCCATTATAATAGTATGTGAGTTTTCAAAAACGTGCTTCAAACTTTAAGGTTTTTAAGTTTTATCATTGATTAACTTTCAAGATAGGATTTATTTTCAGTCTTTAAGAAAACTTGAAAGTAAAGTTGAAATTCATATATATATATGTATGTGTGTGTATATATAATATAGTCTATTTTAACATTTTAACACTTGATTTAGCATCTTCAACACAAAGAAAGATCTCCAAGAATGACCCTACCCTTTTAATAGAATCATATGGTATGATAGAATCATGCTACCCATTTATATATCTGGAGGGACTTCGGTTCGTCTTGCTGAACAGCTCTTTTTACAGATGAGGAAACGGAAGGCAGGAAAGGTTAATGGCTTTGCATAGGCTGGCCAGCCTCTCTGAGCTAGGTTTTCTTGTTCCCAGCTCACTGCTGTTCTTGCCCTCTCTGCTTTTACCTCTCTCCCTTCACCCATCCTTGAGTTTTGCTCAATTATTTTAGCTTTTCTTTTATGTTTGTTTACTACAGTAAACATTTTGCCCTGAGGCATTTCAAATGCAGAAGAAATGCCTTTTGCAAAAGAGGAAGGGTACAGAGCAAGTCCTGTTGCAAAAGTACATTTTCAATGGCAAATCTGAAAATAAATGCTAGAGTACAGCGCTTGCATTCACTTACCAAGTTAGATGATTTTGAGTCCCTCACTGTTCTTGTCCCAGTTCATCCACAGGGCCATCAGGTTGTCTTTCAAATGTAATGTATTGAGGATATAGTATTTTAAAAATCTTAACAGACTTCTAATGCTTCTTACATATATAACAAAAGAAAACAAAAGCAAACATTGCAAACTGAGTAACAGAGCATTGAAGTTCTTTCACGGTTGCCACCTGCATTTCTAGGCTCTCACATCTTTGCTCCTTCCAGCCAGCAGTAAAGCCACCGGTTACTTTGTGACTCCCTGGAAGCTTTTCTCTTCTCAGATGTGTACTTCTTTTTCCCTCTGCCTGAAATCCTATATATCTAGTCATGTTTCAGCTTTCCATTTCTTTCTTCTTTTTTTAAAAAAAATTATTTATTATTATTAGAGAGGGGGAAAGGGAGAGAGGGAGAGAAACATCAATGTATGGTTGCCTTTCACCTGCCTTCAGCTACAGACTTGGCTGGAGACCTGGCTTGCAACCTGGTTATGTGTTCTGGCTGGGAATCAAACCAGTGACCCTTGGGTTCACAGGCCGGTACCCTATCCTCTGTGCCACCAGCCAGGGCATTTTTAAAGAAGATTTTATTTATTATTCTCAGAGAGAGGGGAAAGGAGAGAGGCAGAGAGGGAGAGAAACATCAGTGTATGGTTCCCTTTCACTTGCCTCCAGCTACAGACCTGACTGGAGACCTGGCTTGCCAACCTGGTTATGTGCCCTGGCTGGGAAATCGAGCCAGTGACCTTTGGGTTCACAGGCCACTGCCTTTTCCACTGTGCCACCAGCCACGGCTGGCTAGCTTTCCATTTCTTAAATTTACTAGACTGAGTTTTTTCTTTGAGCTTTCTTCCTCTTCCCATATATTAAAACAACCTATTTGTCAGTTATTTTTAGTTGTGATTATTTTAACTTTTTCTTTTTGCTTTTGTTTTTTAAGCTTTTGTAAACATCGAATATGTAAAAATCATACTAAATAGTACAGTGGAACTTCCCAGGGAGACGGAGTTACAGGGCTCCCCTCCTCGTTTCTTCTTTCTCATATGTGTAACTCGTAGAATTCAGGTGAGAGACCACACGTATATCGGAAATGAGATAGGAAGTTTATTAATGAAATACACTTGAGCTAGTCTGAGTGCCCCAGCTGTTGAGATTTTAGGGGTTTTGTGCTTGTAGCCAGCTTCTGGGTTACCCATCCTCCTCCCTTCCTTCTCAGGACCTCAGGATTAACATACAGCTTCAAAGCCTTCCTTTCCCAGATAGTGGAAACCACACACAAAGAATTTCAAGGCTCCTCATCTCCCACACTATTATGGTTGCACTATCAGGGTTTCTTTTGTGATTTTTGGAACACCTAGAAATCTTATCTCACTGGTCTCAGGTTTGCTATCTATTCTGCCTATCAGAACCTCAGTTCTCAAACTCAATTCATTCTGGAAAATGGTTCAAGAAGCCATTTGTTTGAAAACCAAATCTTTTTCTACTGAGAGACGTGAGACTGATTATACAGATGTCAACATGAAAGGGTCGTCAGAACACAAATAAAGACTTGAAGTGTTGTTAGGCAACCCAGACATATTTTCTGTGAATAACTTGGTCAAGAACTGATTTTCTCAAGAATCAAGATGTTTGAAAACCAAGGTTGGGCTGTATATGATTCAAGTATGAAGAATAACAACCACTCGTTTAGGGGAACAAAGGTACCCAAATCTTTGAGGCTTCTACAGGTTTATTCCAGAGGTAAACACTACTGTGAATATTATCTAATACTTTTGAAACACTTGCCATGCATGGTTCTATCTCTAAGTAGAATATTACTTGGCTTTCCGCAGTTTGGAACTTCACAAAATGGAATCATATTGTATCTTCCAACTTACTTTTTTCCCCTCTCACCATTCTGTTCATGAGATTCACCTATTTTGATAAGAGAAGGCATGATTTATTTATGTCCATAGTATATGTTATTGCAGCTCATGACTACCCTATAAGTTATCCAGACTCCAGCTTATTATTTTATTTGCAATAAATACTACAGATGATCTCATTCTGTACCAACCTGCCCTAGGGGATAGGGAAACTGGACATCTCCAGTCCATACTTGCCAGCTCCTTTGCAGTTATTATTCCAGATGGCATCTTATTATTATTTTATTATAGTGTATCATAAGCATATTATTACATCTTCCCTCATAGAATTGAGAGTATTTATTAATTTTATTAAAAGCTTTGACCATTCTTTTCTAAAGTTTGTGTATTATGTATGGTTTTATTTTGTATGGTGCATTTTTTGATTTTTATGTGTTTTGTACTTCCCATATGTACAGGGCACGCATGAAAAATAGGCAAAATTTTAGTAAAATAAATAACATACCACAAAAGTATTATATTGTGAAATAAATTTATTCTTATATATAAATACATAAGCATAGTCATTTTTTAAATTGTTCAAAAAAGTCTCCATTTGCTGCAGTAATAGACTTAATTTGACTTAGGATTCTTGAGCACACTTCAATGAACTTTTCTTTATCTGTGGACATCATAATGTTTTCAATCTTAGCTTTAACAGCCTCTTTATTGGAATGAGGTTGTTTATTAACTTCTCTCTCACAAATGCTGCATACATAATAGTCTAAAGGATTTGCATCTGGTGAACTAGGAGGCCAGATTTCCTTTGACCAGAATTCAGGAACATTGACACTGAGAAACTCTTGCACCTTTTTGGTATTATGCGCTGGTGCACCATCTTGTTGCAAGATAAAATGTCGTCATGTTCATTTGCAACTTGCTTCATCCACAGTACAACTACTTCTCTCAAAACATCAGTAGTCATTTTCAAGCCTGTGGAAACAAATATGAGGTCATGATATTTCCTTCATTGCTGTTAATAACACCTAACACCATCATTGTAGCAGGAAATTTAGTTTCCTACAATTGGGACTTCATTAAGATTCACACAGTGCCACCTGTTGTGCGTTTTGACTATTTGGTCCTGCTGAGACTTATTTGCATCAGAGAAGAAAGTCAGACAGAAGGTTTTTGCTTTTGTTTTTGTTTTCGTAAGGGGGGATTTTTCCATGTTGTTAGCAGTTTCCTTGCTTTTTCAAAGCACCTTTCCTTTGTCTGCTCTGTCATTAACTGGCCTATTCTAAGAACTTATGATCTGTATCTGATATATTCAGCAATAAACTTGCTAACTGTTGCATCCAACATCTGCAGTTCTCTTGCTATAGAGTGCATTGACTTTCCTGCAACTTCCTTGATGATCTGGATTCTGTGTACAATAATATCTAGACTTGTGTGGTCCTTGCATACCTAATGTATTTTCCTTGTTGATGTGGTGACATCAGGACCAGCATCATACACCTTCTTCACATTGTTAACTGTACGTAAAGGGATGTTATTGAAGTCTGTGATTTCCTTAGCAGTTTTCCCTGCACGCAGTCCAGAAATTATGGTTGTTCTAGCATTGTATTCCTTTGACATGATGATCGCTCTCAGAACTTAGTACTTTATATCTGATTTAACAATGATGTTAAATCGTAACCTTAGAAACAAAGTTTTTCAAAATTAAAAAGAAGCAAGTAAGATAAGGAGATGCAAAGTTATTGCCAATTGATCGCACATACCCTGTATAGTTACTTTGATTTATGAGGTCATGTTCCCTGTTAGGTGATAGTTTGTAATTTGAGAGAAAGAGGAAGGGGAAAGTGAATCCATGAGAGATGTCCCAACAACCCAATTTGGTGCTGTTATACCAAAGAACTTCTCTGGTCCCAGATTATCCTAAAAATATTAAAATGAAGCAACATTATAAGACATTCTTAGCCCTGACTGGGTTATGAGGAGAAGGGATAGGGAAGTGAATGCATGAAAATGTCTGGTCAGGCTGTACTTTTTAATTAACTTCACCCTGGTATCTGAAATTCTTTGGGCTTGGAATTATCTATATTTTAATATTTAAATACATTTTTGTTAAAATTTTTCCTGAGATGTATTCAACACATTTGCGATAATTCAGTAATGATTAAAGATGTTCTAATGCACAGGATTTATCATCATGAACTTGATACAAGTTGGCACATCTAATAAGGCTTTCATTAAGAATAGGTAAAGGAGATTCATATAAATTTTTTTTCATACTCCATGTGTTTCCAAAATAAACATGCCAGTTCACTGAAATGATATTTTTAATTTAAATTCTGTATATAATCAGTAAAAAAGATTTTAAATAAAAATTAAAACCTAAT
Organism: Noctilio leporinus; assembly: GCA_004026585.1. Taxonomy (NCBI): domain Eukaryota; kingdom Metazoa; phylum Chordata; class Mammalia; order Chiroptera; family Noctilionidae; genus Noctilio; species Noctilio leporinus. The sequence goes on along the minus strand of PVIW01002671.1, from coordinate 174,407 downwards.
ATCAATAGCCTCTCTTCTTTTTCCCTATAAAAACAATAGGTAAGTTCCATCTCATGTAACTAAGTGTTCATAATTTTCAGGAAAGTAAATACATTGTTGCTAGAATCTTATTCATTTCTAAACATTTGGGTGTGTATCTGTGTGTGTGAGGATCATATTACCTACATTTTTTCTACAAATCATAATAAATCGGTTTAAAAGCCTACTTTAAAATGCTCAATCTTTTTTGAATCATATAGCTTCAAAAGTGAATATAATAGCTTGAATTTTACTAATTATTCTTACTGTGAACTTGAAAGCTTCCCAAGGTCCTGTAGTGATTGTTATTTGGGATTTGCATTTGAGAATTAAAAAATGTATCTAAGCCTGGCTGGTGGCACAGTGGATAAGGCACGAGCCTGCCAACCCAAAGGTGTCTGGTTTGATTCCCCAGCCAGGGCACATAACCAGGTTGTAAGCCAGGTCTCCAGCCAGGTCCGTAACTGGAGGCAGGTGAAAGGCAACCATACATTGATGTTTCTCTTCCTCTCTGCCTCTCCCCCAACCCCCCTCTCTGAAAATAATAAATAAATCTTAAAAAAAAAAGATGCAGACAGTTCCCTTTTCAAAAATAAAAAAATAAAAATGTATCTAAATGTCTGTGAACAATGATAGTTACATGCTTTCATCTAGTTTATTTGGCTATAACCTTTCTTAACAATGTGTTTCCTCATTAAACCAGAGAGAAAACTTTCAACATGTTTTCATTTAAGATGATTTACTCTGCTCTAAGGAGGTTTCTTTCTAGTGTGCTAGAAGATTTATATCATGAGTGGTTGTTAAATTTTAATATTTTTTCACTGAATCTGTTGAGATGATTTTTATGGTTTCAGTATGGCATTGCTGGTGATGGAGCCTCTTCAGTGTTTTTGTAGGGAAATTTTTCACCTTTTTAAACATTTTATTAAGGTGAAATTCACATAATGTAAAATTAACCATTTAAAATAGAACAATTCATTGATATTTAGTACATTCCCAATGCTGTGCAACCATCACTTGTATCTAGTTCAAAACCATTTTCACTTCAGTTTTGGAAGAATACTTTTTTCCTGTGTATAAAATTCTTTGTCAGCTGTTGACATATTATGTTGATGTAATTCTATTGTCTTCTGCTTCCCAATATATTTGTTGTAAATTAATTTTTTTAATGTTCATTTGAACATATTCTTTCTGGCTTTTCATTTTGGCAACATATAAGATTGTATCTTTATTTTTTCCCTGTATTTTAGCTATTATGTGTTCAGGTTTAGTTTTATTTTTATTTTGCCTGAACATTCTAAAATCTCATGTTCTGTATTTTTTATCAGTTTCGGATAATTGTCAGTCATTATTTATTCAAATACTGCTTTTTCTTCATGTTCTCTTTTCTCTCCTTTGGAATTTTATAAATCTATGTGACACATTATTTCCGTTATTTCATGGTTTTATTTCTCCTTTGTGCTATTTTGTATATTCTCTATGATGTATTTCAGTTTATTAATTCTCTTATCATGGAAAATTGGTTAGTAAATACATTTATAAAATTCTTAATATAGTCATTTCATTTTTAGAAGTACTATGGGTCACTTTAAAATTTTAATTCTCAGCTCAGATTTTCAAATAATTTGCTTATTTCCTTGAACACAGTAAAGATAATTATTTTGAAGTCTGTGTTTGGTAGCTGTTATCTGGGAGCCCTTGGGGGTCTTTTCTTTTAACTTTTATTTTTCATAGGTTTTGTTCATGTTGTTTGTATATGTTATATAATACAGTCCATAATTTAATATATGTAAAAGGTAATTAGAGATCTGTAATAGTATATATAACATGTTGGACATTATATAGCTGCAACTGACAATTTTATGTCCAATTGAATTATCACTTAATACTGAGGATGAAATGAAGATATTTTCAAGTAAAATACTGAGAGTTTATCAATAGTATACCTTGTTAGTGCTAAATTGTGTTCATGGTGGTTCCCTAAAACCTAGTACCAGAGGATGTGACTATATTTAGAGATAGGAGATTAATTAAAAATATAGCTGTTTGAGGTGGACCTAATCTAACTTGACTGGTATCCTTATGAGGAGAGGATACGTGGACACACAAAGGGACACCAGGGTTACATGATGCCAGAGAAGACTATGAAGACTCAGTGAAAAGGCAGTCACCTGCCAGCCAAGAGAGGTTTGAGAAGAAACCAAACCAGACTCTGTAACTGTATTTCTTAGGGCAGCCCTAGCAATCTAATAATAAGGTTACTTTTAAGAGGAACTAATACTTTGACTTTGAAGCATTTTTTAAAAGATTTTATTTATTATTTTTAGAGAGAGGGGTAGGGAGAGAAGCAGAGAGGAAGGGAGACATCAATGTATGGTTTCCTTTCACCTGCCTCCAGCCAGGGACCTGGTTATGTGCCTAGACTGGGAATTGAACCAGCGACCTTTGGGTTCACAGGCTGGTGCTCTATTCACTGTGCCACCAGCCAGGGCTTGAAGCATTTTAAAATCATAGCACATTTATAAAATAATATATCTGCAGTATTCTTATGTAAGTACATGAGAAGCTTGCTGTCTAGATGTGAGCCCATCGATTCTAGTCATTCTGGTCTCTATGTGCTGTGCTCAGGGCTAAGGTTATTCCCGTCCATGCACATCTGTAAGCCATTCATGACACCCCATTTGGGAAACTTTTTTTCTACGGGATAAACTTTAGAAAGAAGAGAAATATAACTTCATAAGGAATGTCTAAAATCAGGGAAGGAAGGTTCTTTGTATTGTGTACTATATAAAGTGAAGCCCCAGGCAGAATCTCAGGATGGCTTTATTTTTTAAAAATTTGTTAAATAGAAGGACACTAATCTGACTGCTGACTTTGCTCAGTAAACCAAGCCCCGACCTTCCTTCTCACCTTAATCTTCCAGCTGTATTTTCTTCCTTCTGAATTTGAATTCCACTACGTTGTAAAACTAGATTTGTGACTACAGCTCTGTTCTCTGCCTTGGGATTCTTTTTAGAAACTATGAAGATATATTTTATGTTTGATTCTAGATTTATATTTCTCATTTTATATTTTATTTATCATTACTATGCTTTTGCTCAGAGGTAATGTATTAAAAATATGAATATGTGGTGATATCTTAATCAGAAATCTTACATAGCCATTATTAAGTTTTACAAATCCTTTTTTGCCTAAAAAACTAGCTTTGGAGTACTACATGAGGATTCATATATGATACTCAATTCAGTTACTTGAAGGTGCATGAAAATATCCAAAATGAAATGCTACACTTGAAAATTGGGCACTGCTGAAACAATTTAGTCACTATTTAGAAAACACTATATTCACCTTCAAACGTAAACACTTAATTTTAATTTTTTAAGTAAAATTATATTTCCAAAAATGTTAGTTTAGTCCTGAGGTTTAGTTTATCTTAGGACTAGTTTAAGATTTCTCCGGTGAGGTCGCCTTAGAAGCATTGGAGTGTTATTGAAAATTTCACAGAACAACTAAACATGCTATAGGATCTTTCCTTTCCCTAAACCCTTTCTTGCCTCTGCTATTTCCAGGCATTTCCTTCTTTTACTTCTCTCTCTGCACAATGCCACTTCTCTCCCGAACACCTTTCTCATCCCCTTCTCTACCATGTAACTGTGACCCCACCCCTACGTTCCAATTTGTATAACCACACAAAATTTGATTTCTCTTTCTTCTTTGAATTTGACTTTGGTAATGCATTGATCCAGGCCTTTTTTGACATATACTCTGAATGGCACACACTTAATTATTATTATTATTTAAAGATTTTATTTCATTATTTTTAGAAAGAGGGGAAGGGAGAGAGGCAGAGAGGGAGAGAGACATCAATGTATGGTTGCGTTTCACCTGCCTCCCGCCACAGACCTGACTGGAGACCTGGTTTGCAACCTGGTTATGTGCCCTGGCTGGGGAATCGAACCTGCGACCTTTGGGTTCGCAGGCCAGCACCTTATCCACTGTGCTACCAGCCAGGGCTCTAATTATTTTTTATTTTTCAATTAAAGCTGATGTACCATACTATACATATTAGTTTCAGGTGGACAACATAATGATTAGACATTTGCGTGACTTGCAAAGTGATCCCTATAGTACTCATTCGACACCATATACAGTAGTTACAATGTTATTGACTATGTTCCCTACGCTGCACCTTTTATCTCTGTGACTGCTTTTATAATCATCAATTTGTACTTCTTAATCCCATCATGACATTTTTACTCATGTACCCAACTCCCTGCCATCTGGCAGGCATTTCATTTTTTCTCTGAATCTATGATAGTTTGTTCCCGTTTTGTTCGTTTTGTTTTTTTAAATTCAAGATACTGTGTAAGTGAGGTCATATGGTGTTTGTTTTCTTTTGACTTATTTCACCTAGTCTAATACCCTCTAGGAGGTATATCCATGTTGTCAAAAGTAGTAAGATTTCATTCTATTTATGGACCAGTGATTTTCTATTGTGCAGGGTTGTTTTTTTTTTTTTTTTTTTAATATTTTATTTCATTATTTTTAGAAGGAGGGGAAGGGAGAGAGGCAGAGATGGGGAGAGACATCAATGTATGGTTACTTTTCACCTGCCTCCAGCCACAGACCTGACTGGAGACCTGGTTTGCAACCTTGTTATGTGCCCTGAGTGGGAATCAAACCTGCGACCTTTGGGTTCGCAGGCCGGCACCTTATCCACTGTGCTACCAGCCAGGGCTTATTGTGCAGGTTTTGTGTCTGCATGTGCAACATCTTCTTTATCCATTCACCTATTGATGGACACTTAGGTTGCTTCCATGTCTTGGTTGTTATTAATAAATAGTGCAGTGAACATAGGGGTGCTTGTATCTTTTTGAATTAGTGTCTTGGATTTCTTCGAATCAACATTCAGAAGTAGAATTTCTGGGTCTTATGGAAGTTCTATTGTTAATTTATTGAGGAATTTCCCTACTGTTTTCCACAGTGGCTGCACCTGTCTGCATCCCCATCAATAGTGTGTTAGGTTCCCTTTTCTCCACATCCTCACCAGCACTTATTGTTTGTTCTTGATTTATTGATGATAGCCACTCTAACATGTGTGAGGTGATATCTCATTTTTAATTTGGTGTTGAGCATCTGTTCATGTGTCTGTATGTCCTCTTCAGAAAAATGTCTCTTCAGGTCCTCTCCCCATTTTTAAATTGGATTGGTGGTTTTTTGATGTGAAATTATTTTTGTTATTTATATATTAATATTTTGGATATTAACCCCTTATTGGATGTATCATTGGTGAATATCTCCCCCCATTCAATAGGTATTCTTTTGTTTTACTGATGGTTTCACTATGCAGAAACAATTTAGTCTTATGTAACCTGATTTGTTTATTTTTTCTTTTGTTTCCCTTGCCCAAGGAGACATATCCCTTCCTCTTAAAAAAATACTATGAAGAGCATTGGCAAAGAATTTACAGCCTATGTTTTCTTCTAGGAATTTTATGGTGTCTTAACATTTAAATCTTGAACCCACTTTGCCTTTATTCTTACACATTGTATAAGAAACTGATCCAGTCATTCTTCTTCATGAACCTCTCCAGTTTCCCCAATAACATTTATTTAAAGAGACTGTCTTTATCTCATTGTATATGCTTGCCTCAGTTGTTGTAGATTAATTGACTGTGTGGGTGTGTATTTATTTCCAGGCTCTCTATTTTTTTCCATTGATACATGTGTCTTTTTCTTGGCTAGTACCATGCTATTTTGATTACTACAGGCTTAAAGTATAGTTTAATATCAAGTATTGTGGTACCTCCAACTTGTTCTTTTTTCTCAAGATTGCTTTGGCTATTCAAGGTCTTTTGTAGTTCCCTATAAATTTTAGGACTATTTGTTCTAGTTCTGTGAAAAATGCCATTAGTATTTTGATAGGAATTACATTGCATCTATAGATTGCTTTGCATAATATGGACATTTTTTAATGATGTTAATTCTTCCTATCCTTTCATTTATTTTTTTCTTCAATTTCTTTAATATCATATTTTTCCTTGGTTAAATTTTTTCCTAGATATTTTTGATGCAATTATAAATCATATTTTTCCCTTAATTTTTCTAATAGTTAGCCATCGGTGTATAAAAATAGAACTGATTTCTAAATACTAATTTGGATCCTACTTTACTGAATTCATTCATTAAATTCCATTTTTGGTTGGATATTTGGGGTTCCTTATATACTGTATATTATCATGTCATCTATAAGAAATGACCATTTTACTTTTCCACAAAGAATAACTGTAAAGGTATATGCTTAAATATTAAGACAAATTTGGTATTATGAAAAGCAGCATGGCCACACGTTCTTAATATGTGTTTCATGCTAGGATAGATAATTCACAGAAGACACACAGACACACATACCATGCCTGTAAGCACACACATGTTTACCCATAGATGCAAATATGTTCCACTCTTTCTTTAAACTGTACTGCATTTTCTTAACTCATCATTTCCCCCCTACCATTACTACTTACTTTCTAACAACTTCTATAATTCTTCGAAATATTTCCCTCTTGTAGATGGTTCACAAGATTGACTATGGTGTCCTGTGATGGTTTCACTCTATTCCCAGGCCTGGTAGGTTATCTGTGGTACTGCTATTAATCTAACGGCCACTAATCTAATGTCACTGTATAGATGCATCTTTCCTGTCAGAAACACAGGCTCTCTTCAGGCAGAATCATGAGGGTGGCCTGAGTTATGATTTGTCTACGATATTTGTTCATTTTATTTCTGTTACATGAAACATAGATTTAAGTCAAGGTTGGTTTTGTTTTTAAGCATTTGTTTTGCTTTTATTCAAATATACAAGTATACCCCCTCTCTTTCTTTTTTGTGTTTTAAGGAAACAATGGTATAGCCAACAACAATGGCATACATAAAACTGTTCTTCTTTGAACTAAAATATGCCGAGATGAAAGACAGTAACAGAAATTTAGAGGAGTGGAAGAATGAACCTACTGCTGGCAGTGAACATGTGCACACTTACACAAGCCTGGCACTTGTTTTTCTTCAGCCTCCTGTAAGTGCTGGGGGAAGAGAACAAACATTTCCCAGGTATTAAACATTAAAGAAAATTGAATCAGCTTCTCCAGAAGTATGGGGTATTTACACTGAACTCATATCCTTCTTTCCATCGGTTATATGTAATTATAAATGTCACGTTCATTTTATAGAATTCCCTATATATGCATTGCTGGAAAACCTTCTCTCCTAAGGTAAGCATCCATTATTTATCTTTCAAACTGTTGTTAAGCAAGGAGCTACTGCATAGACTTTCTATAAATTCACAATCAGGAAGCTGTTGTTTAGGTGCAGGGACTTCACACTTTGTGGGAGGTAGGGTCTGCAGCTAGATGGTGGTGGAGCAATGCCAACTTCTAATTCCACCAAAACATTTTTAAAGTATTATTTATGAAGCAGCTATTAAAAACTGGCCCTCCATTTATAACCAAATGCATAAAGTAATATTTTTATTCCATAGAGGAATCATGATTAGGCAAATTCCTAAACTGACATTTGATATTCATCTTGTCATTTGATTCTGAGCTAAATTATTACCTCTCAAATGAGTGATGCAGAAAAGAAACCAAATGTCTTTTTTTCATTGTATTCGTTAATAGTTGAATTCTGCCAAGCTCATTTGAATTTGTTTCCTCCCCGAATTGTGAGTGTATTTGAATTTTTTAGGATCAATATTTTTGAATGTATATATTTACTTGAACACTACATGTTTTGATATTTTCTCTGGTGGTGACAGGTGATATACTACACCGGACTCCTTCCCATAAGCAATTTCTGATGTCTTAAGAAATGTTACCAAACAATGTGTGGGACAGATGTTCTTTCCACGTGTGGCTTAGAAAGGCTGTCATTTCTGGGACAGAGGCATAGCACTTCTGGCAATTGTGCATATTATTCTAAAGGAGAAGAATGTTTTTGTGACTTTATAGACACATTTCATTGTACGTGCATGGCTTCCAATATCACACTTTTTCATAGAGAGCATTATGAAGTTTTCAGTGTAACTTCAGCTCCCCAAAACAAATCACCAATTTTACAATCATCATAAAACTGCACTGCAATGATAACAATTGCTGCTTTAAACATTATTTTCAGGATTTCAATTGTTTTTATGAGCAATACATAATACTAATACTGCTTTATAGAAATTGATATTGAATAAACTCATTTTTCAATATTAAGTTTCATTCATATAAATTTTCTTTAGAAAAAAATTAACTTTTAAATTAAAAATAGTTCACCTGCACCCATAATTATAGGATATAGCTGAGCATTATGAACAAACTCTAAAAAATAGACATTTAGGTAAAAATGAAGACCAACTACTGATTTCTGCCTTCTTCTTATTTTATGTTGCTTACTTAAGTTCTGGTAATAGTGGTGGTTGGTAGGAAAAGCTTGTGTTTTAATTAAAATATTACCTTTGGCCCATACAAAACCAATATTTTAGCTTTCTCTGAATAGATTTGACAGAAAAATAGCATAGGAAACAGGCCTGCCACTCATATATGAAAGGTACAATTAGAGGCCCATGTTTTAAATATCTGAATACTTAACAGTTATAGATTTAGCTAACAAATTGCTAAATATAAAATGTTATACCCTTCTCCCTAAACAAATACATTTGTATTGATAAAATTAAAAATATGTGTAAAGCCTTAGAGTTTATATGACTAAAAGTCAGAAAAATGCTGAAGAGGAGTATATATAAATATACTTCACACCTTGATGTTACTGCCATGTTAATAGTAAAATATGCATATGTTAAATCCATCTAATATATATATATTGTAACATATATTATGTGTGTAGATGTATTTTTCTACATAAATTTTAATTTTCTTGATCTTGATTAACATTTAGTATGCAGAGACCTAATCTGCTTCCATAATACATTCTACTTTCTCCATCAGCTTTGCCCGGTATCTTCAAGTTCAAAGCTCTTTTGATCAGGTTTCTCTATAGATAGTAAACTTTGTTCCAGAACTCTTTTGGAGGCCAAATAAGATTAGGACTATAAAAATCCTCACTTCTGAGCTCTCATTTAGATGTTTGGCTTCAGAGGTTCCCATTGCCTCAAATTGTTGAGTAACTTCAAAGTTCTTAATAAATACATAAGAGAAGAATATTCTTATGTTTTGGTACGGGAGAGTTTTGTGTTAATTTCAAATAATCTGCAATTTGTTTTGTTTTCTCCTTGGATTCCTGAGTTAGTTAAAGAGTCTTGATTTCCAACTGATTAATTTTCAAATAGTTATACATTGAAGCAAAGGCTCAGGTGGGTGTGAAAGTGGTGGAGAGACACAGGGATCTGCTGTCCAGCTCTCTCTCTCTAGGTGAAAATAAGAGACTTTAATTCTCTCCCAACCATATGATGGAGACAAATTTTGCCCCTGATATCTCCCAGGTACCCAGTAGAATCTGGTGTTTTCCCAAAAGTCTCCAGAAAGACTAAACGCAGGAAATAGAAAAGTGCAGTAAAGTCTCCTCTGATACCTAATGGCAACTTGAAAGCAATCACAGAGTCTGTGACTCTGCTCTAGGATCTGATCCATATTTCACATTCCTCCAGCTAAACAGGCTAGAAAGTCTGGCACCTGTACCCTGAAGACTTCATGTCTTAACATCTACACATATTGTTGTCTGAATTCACAGGAAAGGTTATTTTAATTGTGTGGGACTGTAGCTAAGAATTGGGGGAGAAGATCAGCAGTGTGTGCTCAGGTTGCAATATAAAGTATCAATGAAAATGCGTGGATAACTAATTAACACTGTCCAGTTGAGTTACAGATTAACACAAATGTTTTTCTAAAGTACAATGGACAAAAACAAATAAATATTGGCATGCCAGCAAGTTTACCATTGAAAAAAATTTGAGAAAGCACTACGTTGGAGAGAGAAAGACTTTTAATAATTCCAACAAAGTTATTTCTCTACCATGGAAACAGATTGATGTGTGTGTTGTTTTGGTTTTATCAAAAATATGTTGAAATCATTTGGCTACTATATAGGGACATGTGCAAATATATGTTTATACGGTCAGGTTACTTTATGTCATTGCATTAAACCCAGTGAGATGCTCATGCTGACATGTACAATGGGATAAAGACTCACTTGAGAAGCAGCACATTTCTTTTATCCCATGCCTGAGCTTGTGTAAAGAGAGAGAAATTTTTCAAACTTTTAAGGTCATATTTTTATCTCGCTCATTTTTTGGAAATACATGTAGTTGAATTAGTGCAAGTGTATGTTTAATTGTCTACCACTTTACTTACCATGTTTCAAGCAAATAGACTTTTTAAAAATATATTAATTTACATGTATAAAAGAAGAAACACCAGTGTTGTTGTGCATCATAATTAGACACATTGGATAATCATGTTTTAGAAGAAGATAAGATTTTATTATTCCTGATATTTTGGGACACCCTGAACCAGATTTATGGGTTTCTATTTTTGTTCAATTAATTCTTTAAAAAATCAGGACATATGAAATATCTTATTTTTATTATTATTGACTGTATGCCATAAGATTCACTTTAATCTTAGTAATTTATTTATACTTTGGTTAATTTATCTAAATGGATTTAATGTTTGATTTTGGAAGACATCCATAGAGCTTATGCTTAACATTTTATGCTTAACATTTTAAGAACAGTTACTGCCAAACTCAAGCAAGTGTAAGTTGTGATGCAGATTACTACCAGATGTGGAGTAGCAAATGTATCTTTTATATACATGTACATGTATGCATATCTGTGATTTTAAAATTAAAAACCATACCTTAAAGTATTTTTTTTTTCAACTTTACCAGGCACTACTCTCATAGTTATAATCATTGGGAAAAGAATGAACCTTAATTGTGAAGTGCCAGTATAATCCATGCTAAATACATCCTTTCTAAATGTGTTTATGCGTTAACTGGATTTACTGTCATAATGTCATAAACTTCAATGAAAACTCATGATTCAGTTTTAATGGTGAGAGTATCAGTGCAAAGCTCTTCTACATAATGAAATCTAGAAAAATTGCAGCAGGTAAAATGAGCAGGGCAAATAATGTGCTTCAAAAATAATTAAACATCAACTAAAGTTGAGTAGTTGAAACTTGAGGTTGCAAACAGCAAACATCCTTTACTCTCTGATTATGAAAAGAAACAGGAAATGCTTATTGCTCTGAATACCCAAACCAGAATGAATTCAAATTACAAACCCTTTCAGTTCTGAAATGTAAATAAATTCAATTATATAACTTTATCGTTAAAGGGCTCTGAGTACTCCAATCTCCTCATTTTACACATAGAAAATTTGTGAACCAGCAAGATTTATTGACTTTCCCAATGTCGTAGAACCAGTAAGTGACAGACCAAAGTTTAAAACCCACATTATCTTTCTTAACTCCTGTTATGTGGTCTTTTAACTGTAGTAAGCATAGAGTGCTACTCAAGGTTGACAAAATACTGTTTTAAGACAGTGCTGATAATTGAAGGCAGAGTTTTATCAATAGACAGACCTTTTTTTTTCTCTTCAATTTTGCCACTTAGTAACTTTTTGACCATGGCAGGTTTCATGATCTTTCTCAGGTTCTATAGGTTGACCAAGAAGTTTGCTTGTTTTTTTCATAAACTAGCTCTGTTAGTACTAAGTTGCCTTTAACTTTATTGTATCCTGTAATACGGAAATGAATATGCTGTTTAACCAGAAGGGATTTTTTGAAGAATAAATGAAATGATTTATTTAAATGCTTAGCATGATATTAGTACATGGTAAGTGCTGCATAAATAATATTTGTTAGTCTTTATTATTATTTTAATGCTGCATAACACAAATTACAATGTGGTCTTCAAAAATAGCTAGATTCTCTCTGCTTTTCTGCCTTTCTTCAGATTTCCTATTGATCTACATTATTTAAAATGTCCATTCATAAAGAGTTGAAATTATATGAACAACTAACAGCCTTTTCAATCAAGTGCTTTGAATAAGTCATTAGAATGGAAAATTACCTTTATGATATTATAAATTATATTCATAGTACTGCATCACAGATGAAAGGGAATACGATACATGTTTAGTCAATTTGTGTGTGTTCTCCGTCTTTCACCTGCTCTACATTTATCTTAAAGTTTCAACAAATCTAATTTTTTTAAAGATTTTATTTCATCATTTTTAGAAAGGCGGGAAGGAAGAGAGGCATAGAGGGAGAGAGAGACATCAATGTATGGTTGCTTTTCACCTGCCTCCAGCCACAGACCTGACTGGAGACCTGGTTTGCAACCTGTTTATGTGCCCTGGCTGGGGAATCGAACCTGCGACCTTTGGGTTCTCAGGCCGCAAATCTGTTTTCTTAATTCACATTAACAGTATTCTAGACAACATGCCTGAGTCGATTCAACAAATGTTCGAGCTGGCTGAATCCTTTTGGGTCCCTGTCATCTCTTAATACTTTGTTGCCAGATTTGTCCATTTGGAGTCCATAATGCTCTTTCTGGTGTTCAGTGTTAGCAGTCCCTTGTACCTTGTGCTTCCTTTATTCTTTACATCTTATTTTCTAAACATAACTTCCATTCCATACAGGCTTTTACATCTCTATCTCCAAAATACAAGTACTTTTTTATATCTTGGTCCTCTGGTATGTTTTTTATCTGCCTAGAATTCAGCTTAACCAACATTTCCTTAACATTTATTGTCTGGCTGTTTTTTCTGTATTGATTATGCTGGAATGCAGTGTTATAATGCTTTTACTGTTTTATGATTTCCACAAATTTGTGAGATTTCTGAATAACACCACAACCGGAAGGCAGCGCAGAATTGGTCTTTCATTGATTTATTGGCAATAAGATAGTAAATTTAGGTACGAAACATAAAAACTATTGCAGACTATAAGTGTAGGATGGGAAAGCATATGCTTTTTTGAGTGTAACAAAAATTAAATGCCTATTTTCAGATTACAGTTCACTTCAGGAGTGATTTGGCAAGAGTTTCAAGTCAATTTCAAATAAATTTTAGGTTTCAAGGCACCATATTTCCTCCTCTACAAACCCACAGTGCTTTTTAAACTCTATACAGAGATGCATTATGTAATTTGGGAGATTTGTTAGCAGATGCAGCCAGGCTTTAATACTCAGCAAAGGTTAAAAGCTGACCTTGAGCTTCGTAGAAGGTGTTAAGGGACAGAATAAGTACATTTTCTCCTTACCAACTGTAGGTCAAGTGACTTAATGTTTCCCTAGGATGCTTAGATTTAACATCTGCTGTGAAAGATTGTGCACTGGAAGTGCAGTCTTGCCTGTTTAAAGCCATCTTACGAGACCCTTTAGGCTGCCATCAAAGTCATTCAGGTGGTAGTTTTGAACTTAAATGTGAACCAGCCCCAGCAGTCAGATGAAACCTGGCTCACAGTTCATGGAGAATGCTGTGGGTTATTCTGCAGATATGTGGGTTCTTCACAATATGTTTTTTTGTTTTATTTTTTCTTCTCAAATACCCTTATCAGGAAGACCTGATAGATTTGCTTCAGTAAGTTTTATTTAAAATATAGAAAATAAGCTTCAAATTTTACATTTTTTTACATCTCCAAAATGACTTTTTGATTCAAGAATAACTAACATCAGTTTGCTGATTTCTTTGGATATAGTTTACTAGACTGAAGTGATGTGTCACCCTTGGAGGAGATATTGGTAGATATTAAACTAGACTGGAACAAAAAACCTGGAATCGTGTTTTCCTCTTAGGCCTATTTCACATATGCTAAAATGTTATGCCATTTACATTTTTGTATTCATTGAAGTTCTCAAGTTTCACACAGAAGAAATAGTGGATATTTGCTGAAGAAATAGATGAAAAGAAAGTTATTTACACATCCATTTTGCTACAAAACATCCATACTGGATGACAAGCAAGAAAATAATACTTTAGGAATAAGGAAGTTCCTATAAGGGCTAAAAGTTTAAAATTCATTTAGGTAACTTCTAGAGCCCCACATATTAAAATTTATATTACATTAGAGTCCCTCATTACCTGTTTACATTACAAATGAATTTATTTGTTCAAGTATACCATCATTCAGCAGAAAACACAAATCATATGTATTTGATTCAGTGGATTTCATGAAGGGAGCTCTCATGACCACCACCAAGGTCAGGAAATAGAACGTTACCCGCATACCAGAAACTCCCTGGTACTTTTCCCAGTTACTAACTTTCCATCCTCCCCAGGTCAATCAGTATCCTTATTTCAAACACCACAGATTAATTTTGACTTTTTTTTAAACTCAATACAATGATGCATTATGCCTGCTTTTTTTCACCTAGCATTTGTTTATAAGATTCAGTTGTGTAATTTCTCTAGCAATGGTTTATTTTATCTGCTGCATAGCAATGCATTGAAATTATTACATAATTTATCTGTTCCACTGTTGATGGGTATTTCAGTTGTTTTCAGTCTTCAACTATTGCAAATAATGCTATTATTAAGTTTCATGCTTTTGACATGGGTTCATATGCATTTCTGTGGACTATATGACTACAAGTATAATAACTAGTTCATAAAATATCCCTATGTTCAGCTTTAGAAGGACCTTCCAAATGATTAGAACATTTAGGTTTTTAATGAATAAAATATAGTAAGGTTTAAATTTTATTGTCTTAAAATGTTCCCCTATGTTCCCTAATGCTCTGTATTGTTTTTCTTCTTTTCTTTCCTACCTTTGAGTCAATATAGGGGTGGAGTTGTTAATCATTACATTTTTCCTTTCATTTTCTTTTTCTGTAAAGTATAGTTGTTTTACTTATCTTTAGTGATTGCTGAGGAAATTACAACATGAATTCTCAGCTTAATGAAATCTCAGATAATTTGGTACATTTACCACTTTCTTTGCAATATATCATTTTGTCTCCTTTTAATACACTATGTATTTGTGGTATTATTGACATAAATTATTATTCTACATTTTAAACTTCCATCTCTCATTATTTTAGTCAGTGATGTGCTTTGTATTCCTGTTCATTACTTACTATAATTTTTTGTTTGTTTTTATCTGGAATTATTTTTCTTCTGCCTAAAAATCCTGTAAGTATTTCTTTTAGTGTTTGTATGTTAGTGACAATCTTTTAAGCTAAAACATCTTTGTTTCACAATCTAATTTTCCTAAGTACAGAATTCTAGAATGAAGTTTATTCTCTATTAGCAACTTAAAAATGTCGTGTAATTGTCTTCTGGCTTCCAGTGTTTCTGTAGAAAAAAAGAACAGTTAGTATTATTGTTGCCTCTTTGGCAATAAAATATATGGTTTTTCTTTTTTTTTTTGGTTGTTTTTAAGATTCTTGATATTTGGTTTTCAACATTTTTACTGTGTTGTTACTGTCTTTGTATTGATGCAGCTTTGTTTCTAGAGAGTTTTACATCTGTAAATTATATTTTTATAAATTTAATAATATTTTAACCATTATCTCCCAATATGCCTGATAAGGGAATTCAGAAATTGAAGATTTTAGCTTCATTTGCAGCTGATAGGCTTAAGTGATTAATTCACTGGCACATGGGAGGCTGTTATCTCAGTTAATTGGAATGCTTGACTCCAGAAGGTGGACAATTTAATCTTTGTACACCGGGGGTCCACAAGTGAAGTAGATTTTGTGAGCCAGTGTGCTCCAGGGAGTAGATGTCCAAGACTCGGATAAAGAACTGTTCATCAATAGATAGAGAAAGAAAACCACTGATGGACTGCAACTCTTATCCAATTTTTTTCCCAAAACCCTCACCTACTACTCTTTCTTCTCCTTATAAAAAGGTTGGCTTGAGATGAGATATTAGGATGGTACATTATTCACTGTGGGTACATTATTCACTGCCTTCCAGGCTGCTGGCATCTTAATAAAGCACCTGTAAGATTCAATCCCTATCTCTACTTATTGGTTGTGTTAGTGACGGGTAGCATGAATGTTGACTTTTCTGGCTTCATTCCTTCTTCCTTTCCCAACCTATTTACCTACTGAGTCTCAAATGAGATATTTTTATTACCCCACGTCTCTTAGTTGTATTTTATATTTCCTACCCTTCATAGCTGTCCATGCATCAACCTGAATATTTTTTATTTTCCTACCTTTCCTGTCTCCTCCTCTCTTCTACTATGTCTAATCCCCTATTGGTACCGGCAGACTGGGGGTTGGCCACTTGTCACCATATTTATGCATAACATGAAATTTTGTGGAGAGGAAAATAGGTTTTTATTAACAGTGTTCCCAATTTGAGGGGATTTGGAGCATTCCTTCTTCAGGCTGACTGAAGCGACCTCTCCTGCAAAGCTCAGGAAACCAGCCATCTCCTGTAAGATTCAAGTCCAAATCCATGTGCAGAAGCTCCCCAGTGTTGTTTCTCTGTAGCCCAAGGTTGTTACTGGAATGGGTCTCCATCTCCCTAGCTCCAGGCCTTCTCTGGGGTGGGGTTCCATAGCCACACAACAGGAGCCCCTACCTCTGTGTGCTGCTCTGTCTGCACACTGCTGTCAGGACGAGAGGCTGGAAGCAGTCTGCACCCCTGTGCAGCGCCACACAGGGTCCTGGCATCCCACGGGCTTGAGGTGGGCAAGGCAGGCATCCCAGTTGTGGAACCCTTCCTCCAGGTTCTAGATTGCAGCCGTATGAGGCCTGAGAGCTGAAGGGCTTTTCATTTCATGTAGTTGATAACCTGTGATTGAATACCAGATATTGTTTTATAAAGACCATTACAAAACACTGGACAGGGTTATCTCTTGCCAGAAAGGAAATGCAGTTGCTTTCTGACATGTAGCTAAAGTAGATTTAATTACTTTAAGTACTTTAATTCAGTTTGGGATCAGATGTATGCAGTTAGGTTCACATTTTGTTAAGGAAGATTCATGTTCAAGTTTCTCCTCATTCCTAAACTGTAGTGCTTCCAGACTCCTGTGTGCAAGTGGATGTCAGTGTCACTGTCCCTTGACAAATGCTACATAATTTCTCTCAACCCTGCTGCGTGAAACTTCCTAAAGATGAATTCTTAGCCGTTATTCTGCTTCCCTTCTTAACTTTTGGCCGTGCAGATGCCTGTAAACCAGTAAGTGCCTCAGCAACACAATATGTTGTGTCTACACTAAAGTAATTTTTCTGTCTGGAATTACAGCCATGGTTGATAAGTAGCCTTGTACCTATGGTTTTCCAACCTCGAGAGCCTAGTGAAAGCTTGCCTCCTATTCTAACCCTTTCATGAATGCCTCTTACTCATTTCTTAACCTGTCTGTCATATGTACTTTAGGACTGGCACATGCCTTATGAAAAAGGTATAGATTATTTCTGTGCCAGAGATGCTTCAGTGAGGTTTTTGTTTTCCCCAGAGTTCTGAACCCTTCAAATTCTAGTTCACTAGTAGCTGTTTTCTAATTGTTTTTGATGGGAAGTGTATTTCCTACAAGGTGTTACCATATTATTGTAAGCAGTTCAATTCAATTAATTTATATTCTGAAATACTGAGTAAATATTACTTTAACAAAAATATTTATCAACTCAATACATATCAAATAGGTATATATTTCGACCTATAACTGTTCTGCATTATAGGTCTATATTAGAAAATGGCATTGTTACATGACCTTTGACCAGGTTATTAGTTTTCCAAAAGGACTTCTAGAACAGAGTAGCTAAATTTTTTCTCCAGTGAATTACACAAAACTTATTTTATTGTGGAATAACCCAGTATTAATGCGTATTATTAAAACATAAATAATCGATGTCTTTTTTTCAAAATTCAATCACATATAAAATACCTAATGATAAAAATACCTACTTTTGAAAGAAATTGACTATCTAGCCCTGGCTGATGGCACAGTAAATAAGGTGCTGGCCTGTGAACCTAAAGGTCACTGGTTCGATTCCCCAGCCAGGGCACACAGTGAGGTTGCAAGTCAGGTCTCCAGCCTGGCCTGTAGCTGGAGGCAGGTGGAAGGCAACTGTACATTGATGTCTTGCTCCCATCCCCTCTCTCTAAAAATAATAAATAAAATAAAAAAAGAAATTGATTATCTTCTAAAGGAGCTGTACAATTTTGTATTCCCACAAGCAATAATGAGGGTTTATTTTTCCATATTTTTGCCAGGTTTCAGAATTGTCAGTGTTCTGGATATTGAATATGCCTTTTTTAAAAATATATTTTTTCTCTGCTTTATTGAGACATAATTGACATATAATAGTATGTAAGTTTAATTGTATAATTTGTTAAGGTATGTATTGAGAAATGGTTATCTTATTAGGGTTAGTAAACACCTACATCATCTCATATAATTAGCATTTTAGTTTGTGTTGAAAATATTAAAAATCTACTTTCTTACCACCTTTAAAGTATATAATAAAATATTTTTTAAGTAGTTACTAGGCTGTGCATTAGAGCCTCAGAACTTACTAATCTAGTTACTAGAAGTTTGTACCCTTTGACCAAAATCTTTATATTTCCCAGCTTCCAATGCCATAAAACTAGTATCTGTTTTTGAGTTCCTTTTTACAGCTCAATGATATTTGATTGTATATACATACAAGATTGGCCTGAAAGTATCCAGCCATGTAATATGAAAAATAAAAACATGTATTTAAGAAATAAGAAAAAATAATGTACATGACCTTTGAAGGTCAATGACCTTCAAAGAAGGCACCTTGGGACTTCACACAATTCTCCCAATTGCCACCAGCCACCGTGTAGTACTTTCCTGATTCTCATTGATGGTGTGAAATCTCTTCCCTTTCACAAGTAATAATAGTTTGGATAAAAGCAAGAAGGCACAGGCACCAAATCTGGTCTATAGGGAATTGAACCACCTGGGTAATTGAATCTTTCATGAAAAAGCTCTGCAGGAGACATGATGCATGAGCAGACGGTGTCATGATGAAGCTACCAATCAATGTTGCTCATAGCCACAGCCTTCTGATTCATCTGAATAGTTTTAGCAGAGAAATGTTCAAACTTAATGCAAAATTTGATGCAGATTCATTGCTCTACTTAGTCATTTTGAATGCAACAGCAAGGTTGCTACAACATTTGCAAATCAATTAATGTGATTCACCACATAAACAAAATGAAGGATAAAAACCACATATCAATAGATGTAGAAGAAGCTTTGATAAAATACAGCATCCAATTTATCATAAAAACTCTTAGCAGAGTGGGAATAGAGGGAATACACCTAAACATAATAAAGGCCATACGTGACAAACCCACTCATACTTGACAAGCAAAAACGGCAAGCATTCCCTCTAAGATAGGGAACAAGACAAAGATGTCTGCTTTCACCCCTCTTACACAAAATAGTACTAGAAGTCCTAGCCATAGCAATCAGACAAGAATAAATAAAAAACATCCAAAATGGAACAGAAGAGATAAAACTGTCTTTATTTGCAGATGGCATGGTACTATTCATAGAGAACCGCAAAGATCTGACCAAGAAACTACCAGCTTTCTTATTCTTAATTTTTTTAATCCTCATCCAAGGATATGTTTATTGATTTTAGAGAGGAAGGGAGGTAGAGAGACAGAGAAAAAGAGAAACATCAGTGTGAGAGAGAAACATCAATTGGCTACATCCTGTATGTGCTTGGACCAGGAACTGAACCCACAATCTAGGTATGTGCCCTGATCAGGAATCGAACTTGCAACCTTTTGGTGCATGGGCTGACATTCTAGCCAGCTGAGCCACTTGACTAGGGGTGGTCTCTTATTCTTTAAAGGTACCCTCCTGAGGTATTTTAAGTGTAATTTTAACTGAGTACTTTGATTATATTTGCTAAGTTTAGATCCAAATGCTGTGAAAGTTGTAAAACATTTATACTCCAGCTGGGGTTAGAGGTGTATGGTCCATGAAGTGACCTTTGAGATGCTTTTGGTAGAAGGGATGACTTAACAACCCTGAAGTCACAAAAGTGGAATTAGTAGAAATAATAGCATAAGCAAAATTAGCAGGGCAGAGGAAAATCATGAATATGAAGCCAAACAATATGTTCCCATTTGTCTGGGTCTGACCATCTCTACAACCCCAATAAAGGCAATCCTCATATATGGCAGCACTTTGCTTCCAGAGTACACTTTCACTTGGCATGTTTCATTAGGAGATCAAAACCTATTATTGTCAATTTAGGTGTGTATATCACTTATTTCCTGAGAGCTCCAGGGTCATATTATGTAATTTTACTTAGAGTGGAAAAGGCATGTCAGTGGATAAAGAGGAAAGATAATCTAACAAAACTTCAACAACTTAGCCTATGGGGTTGCCTGTTGGGATTTTAGAAGTCTTGTTAATTTTTACTCAATTTCAAACCATTATTTGAATTCTAGGTTAATACCTTTATTTGATAGGATATTGGAAAATCCTGTATTGCTCTGTTTGTAATATAGAATGATTGGAAACAAAGTGCTGAAGATGTTATTAGTAGCCCTTTAAACCTTTTAGCTCTTCTATGGTGTGTGCTTCTATATTTCTTCTACTCAATGTTTTCCTTTTGGTAAAGGATCAGGCTTTAATTTATGGATGCCGCAGATGAAAAGCCTTCTCCAGTGGGAGTATAGCAATGTTAAAATTGCTAACTGACTGTGTTAATATTTGTCTCCCATATCATCTGTGTATACATTTAAAGAAGGCAGTGTTTGTACATGCTTTAAAAATTGTGCAAGTATTACAATGCATCAGTTTAAAACTCTGCATTTATAGGATTGAGTTGGCTGTGCATAGTTCAGTGTAAGAGTCTTACTTTTATGTATTGGTAGTACCCATGTTTTGGACAGCTTCTTGTGAGACACAGGGGGAAACATACTAATGCAAAAACTTTTTTTAATAAGTTACTAAAATCATCTCTTCATTGTTCTCTATAAAACAAATATTCTGCATTCCTCTACTGAAGTAAACACATCAGTTTTTATACCTATGGATAGGGGAAAAGCTGCAAAAATATGAGTGGAAGGGAATAATTTTCAGATTTGAGAGAGAACTAAGATTTTTTTTCAGGAACATGCAAGTGTTTTTGGATAACTTAAAAGTAAGTATGAGCTGAGGAGTAGTAGATGAAGTTAAAAACTTGGGAAGGCTAAAATCATAAAGAACCATTATATGTGATGCTTAATAACTGACATCTATGTAGTAGGTAATAGAAAGTTTATAGGCAGATTTTTTTTTTTTTTGTAAACCAATTTGGTTTTTCAAGGGTATGATTGGGAAGCACATGGATCAATCAAGGATTTATCTGATAGCTCTAGGAAGAAATAATGAGACTAAAATTCTAGTAGGAGTTTTGCAAGAGGTGGGTAGATTCATGAAATGTTATTTGCTCCTTCTTCCCCCCCAAAAAACAGAGCTAAGAAGTTAAAAGGTTAAAAATGCGTTTGTATGTTCAACTTTTTCATTGCTAAGGAAATGATCTTTTTTTGTTGTTGTACAGCATGAAAGACATTATGCTCATTAAGAATTTAACAATAATGTATTGCTTATTTTAAATTTGCTAAGAGAGGAGATTTAAAAGTTCACATCACAAAAAAATTATAACTATGTGGTGGTGATCAATGTTAATTAGACTTATTTGCATTTCAAAAGATGTGCATTTATTATATTCTAAAGGACCAAGGACCATTAACAGGAATTTTCAAATCCTCAAATCAGAGGACACAACTCCTATTAAAATTTAGCTTTTAGTGGAGAAAGTTTAATTCTGGCTCTCCATTATCCAGTCCTTATTTATATTTTGGTAGACTCAGTTAAATAGTTATTGATATTTGGATGGGCTACATCACAGAAATCTGGGATGGGTAATGCTGTTGCAGGGCAGGGTGGTCAGCCACATTAAAAATAAGTAGAATCATCCCTGGCTGGTAGCACAGGCAGGCGCTGGTCTGCAAACCCAAAGGTCACTGGTTAAGTCCCAGCCAGTGCACATAACCAGGTTGCAAGCCAGGTTTCCAGCAAGCTCTGTAGCTGGAGGCAGGTGAAAGGCAACCATACATTGATGTTTCTCTCCCTGTTTGCCTCACTCCCTTCCCCTCTCTCTAAAAATAAAGAAATAAACTCTTAAAAAAGTAGAAGCAAACTGCTTTCTCTCTGCAATAACCCTTTTGTCATGCAGTAGTCACCATTCCTAGTTTGTTTACGTAAACTAAACACCACTTTTTCTGTTGAGCATCAGGATGACAAATGACATGAGACCTATTTGCACTGTATTGAAAGAAGGGTGATGAAGCAGTGAGTGGATCTTTGAGAAATCAGGTGCCATGGCTTGAGGTGGGGAGAGAATTTTTATAACCTATCTTGCTCTCTTAGAAACTACAGCTGTGGGGAACGCAGCCACAGAGTACCATCAGGGTTGAGGGAATTATAAACCCAGGAGTGTTCTTACTCTAGAATAATGTGACAAAGTTTAACAATCTAATTTAAGTGATACTCATTTGTCATATGGGTGGCAATTTTGTTAAAGTTTGTTGAGAACCATTGTTCAGGGTTCAAAGTGAAGTGACCCAGTTTTCTAGTCAACCAACTAGAACAAGTGACCTGAATGTTTTCCCTTCCATCTTTGCATAGGCCTATTTGTATTCCGTGTAAGGCAAACAGAGGAGTGTTAGCACAGCACTTCAAAACACAACTGGATTCAAAACCATACGGATATGTATAAATTTAAATCCCAGTTTATGATTTGCTCACAATATGGCTCTGAGGAATTTTCCTTATGGAAATAATGGTATGCACGTAATGGTAGTGCCATAAGGAGTGTATGAAATATACACAAAGTTCCTGTAAGTTTCTGGCACAATGTCTAACATGAAGTACATGCTCAATACACATTAGCTCCTCTTATCTGAGCCTTGGGATATACTGGGTTGGCCAAAGAGTCCAGTTAGTTTTTCTGTAAAATAAAGGACATAGTTTTCATTTTCACCAGTAACTATTCATTTGGATATTTTGAGCATGTCAGCTATCTCCTGCATTGTGTAACATTGACCGTTCTCAATTAAATGTCTTGAGTTGATTGCTATCAACTTCAACTGTGTTACCCAACCATGGAGCGTTGTCTAGAGAGAAATCTCCAGCATGAAACCGCAAACCACTTTTTTTTTTTTTTAATTTTATTGTTGTTGTATTACATCCATCCCCTTTTTGCTCCCCTCTGTCCCCCTCCCCACCCACCCATTCCCCCCAAAGTCAATCCCACCTGTTGTCCATGTCCATGGTTCCTTTATACTAGGTTCTTGTCTAAGCTGCTCCCCTTCTTTGCCTCTACCTCCTTCCCCCTCCCCCCTACCCCGTTCCCCTAACCACTGAAGGCCTATTCCTTGTATTCATACACTTGGTTCTGCAAACCACTTTTGACATGTTCACCGTACACTACACAAATCCTTTTTTTGCATTTCAGTTGCATTTTTACCTCTCTTGAAATAATTAACATAATATACCTAAAATGTTGAGTATTTTCTTCCATCTTCAATGTTAAAATAGTGATGCAAAAATTCACCAATTTTGATAAGTTTTTTGTTTTGCTTTCTTAATTGTATTACATTGATCTTATTATAAGTGTTTTTAATATGCGCTGATAAGGCAGCTATCACAATACAACCTAACAAAACTGTTTTGAATGAAGTTTAAAGACAACCAAGCACTCCTAGAGCCAACTTAGGGAAAAACAAATGAAGTTTTTGACCAACCAAGTAAAATTTTACACTGGTGTTGGCTACTTATTTTCATCTTGATTCTAATCATACCACTATTATATTCTTATTGCAGATTAGTTATAAATATCCATAAATAAAAATAATCAAGAGTGGAAGTGTATATTATTATTCCACTAGGTAATAACCATAGTTAATATAGTATATGCCTTTCCATGTACTAATAGCACACACACATTTGTTGAAACAGAATTCATTTCTATTGTACCTTAAACATATGTATACATACAGTGAACTAGTTTAAATACACGCAGAAGTAGAGAGGCAGTATAATGAGTCCATGTATACCTCTCACAATAGATTTTTCTACATTTAGTTTATTTATCCCCTCACTTTGGAGGGGGGAGTTTGGAGTTCATTACTGACATACTTTGAAGCTGGGGTAGACATTGTGTAATTTCCTATATACTTCAGTACTTATATGTAAAGTATACAACTCTGAAATACATTTTCTCATATGACCTCATTACAGTCATCACACCTAACAAAATTATCTTAAAATTTGAATTGTTACTGAAAAAATCATACATAGTTTGTTACATATCTTAAATATACTTACTTGGAAAAATAATCTCTTCTTCACATCAGTTATTGAGGCAGAGAGAATAATGGCACCAAGGATGTCCACATCCTAGCCCTCTGAACCTTGAATGCAGTGCCTTACAGGGAAAGGGGAATATTGCTGATCGATTAAGTTAAGCACCTTGACATGGGAGATTTTCCTGGGTTATCTAGGTGATTGCAGAAGAGTGATCAGAGAGATGTAACATTTTGCTTTGGAGATAGAGAAAGGGGGCCATTAATCAGGAATGTGGTGACTTCTATGAGCTGGAAGAGAAAAGGAAATGGGATTCTCCAATAGAGCCCCACAAAAGGAATGCTGCTATGCCAATATTTTGATTTAACCCAGTGAGACCCATGTTGGATTTCTGATCTATAGAACTGCAAGATAAAAAATGGGTGTTGACCCTGGCTGGTAGCACAGTGGATAAGGCACCGGCCTGCAAACCCAAAGGTTGCTGGTTCGATTCCCCAGCCAGGGCACATAACCAGGTTGCAAACCAGGTCTCCAGTCAGGTCTGTGGCTGGAGGCAGGTGAAACGCAACCATACATTGATGTCTCTCTTTCTCTCTCTGTGTTTCTTTTTGTATCAATTAACTTTTTCTATTTTATACTGTATTTATTGTATTATAATTCAACTCTATAGTTTTGAGCCCTATTAGATTTAGATAGACATTTCTTTGTTCTGGCAACATACTTGTTAAGTGGTGTTTTAAGCTTCATATTGCATGTAGTCATCCAGCATGTACTGTGTTATATACTTAGGCTAAGATAGATCATTGGGTTCATAGCATTTTGATCCCTCCATTGTAAAATTTCCAACTAATATTTCATCTCATGATTTAATGTATTAATAAATATTATCTGAATCAACTATTTTATTAGTAGTTACAAATTAATTATTTTAAAATTTCATCATCACACATTTACTAGTTGGAATATACTTGTAAAGAACAGTTTTTAAAAACATAACTAATTTGATTTGGTTACACAGGGATAGTTTTCACAGGAAAGTCAGGATAAATGCTTTAATAATTTCCTTTTAATCAATTTTCAAAATAAGGAAATTGTTCTAAGTTTACTCTGTGTCAAATTAATTAGATTTTGGATATATGTCCTTTTGCTTTTTTAAAATATAAACTCAAAGGTTTGTTTTAATACTATAGTATGTTTGGTAATCTGTATTAATGTAATATTTATTAGGATACTCATCTTATTTCATTTCTGGCTTGACCTTGTTGATTATATGATGTTTTCTGCTAACACCCAAATTCATTGATGGCTTTCCTTTTCAGTAATAGTAAGATACCATGGTCTCATCTTGTAGATATCCTACCCCCAAGTCCATAATCAACCATTTTTCCAATCAAATACATTGACGTAAATAATTTAGGTTGTTTCATTGAATGTATATTTATTATAATTTATTCAACCAGTTCTATACAATTCAGTATTTGGGTTATTTTCACTTCTTTTGTAACTGTGTTATCTGAAACATAAACAACAAACTTAAAATAACTTGTGTTTATGTTTATACCTTAGTTTTTCAGAGATATTAATTTAGGAATCAAATGACAATAACCATACAACATCATATTCTGAAATAAATGTTAGGCAGTATTTTGCTAAGCAATACAGAGCTGGATAATAAAATATAAAGCAGGGCCCTTGCTCTTAAAAACTAAACGTTGCAGTTTAAATGCTAAAAATATATCTATTGAGGTTAAGCATTACATTAATAAAGAAAATGCTAATTTTAGTTTCTTGGCTTCCTATAAAAAACAGTGGGATTCTCCAAAAATTGCCTTGTATTGGAATAGAGAAATTTATGTTTGGCTGAGTATTCATTATATGAGTCCTGTCAGTTAAGAGAATGAATTGGAAGAAACATCATCAAAGAAAAATTGCACCAGATAAGTTAAATACAAAAGAAAGGCTTTGTTTGAAACTATTGAAAAAAGAAACAATACTGAACTCTCCTAAAATAAAGGGATGGAGAGTTTTTGCCACCCGGACTTGCCTGAAGGTAGAGGTTATTTCTGGTATCTTCATGTTAACAGGGGATTTACAATTTAGAATAAGGTGTCCACAGAAGTTAGGTTGCTACTCTCCCAAAGAGACTGGTAGATAAGGGTATTATTTTCCTGGATGATTATGTTTCAAAGAGGTGGTTTCCAAGTACTTGAGAAAGACTTTTTCTGGGTCTTAAAACTGGCAAAATACTTTTAAAGGAAGTGTGTGTGTATTTTTAATGTGGCAGAGAAAGTATTTGTAATGAGTTTTCTAAAATAAATGATTTAAGAAATGGGTGGTCTGGGGCCTATGTCTCAAGTTTGGTCAAGCTGAGTAGAGCATGAGGCTGTCATGGTATTTCACAATGTAAGCTCTTGTGAACTTATTTATTTATCTTTATTTACTAATGAATTATATTCTAAAGTGAACCTAATTTCAGTCTTTTATTCTGTCATAATAATCTTTGTTGAGCCCTCTCTCTGGATAATCCAATATGGCTAATATTGTAGGACACAAAGAAAGGACAATGAAAACTAAATGCAAACTGAAAAATTTTAGGAAGTTAATTATATTGTTATTAAGGATAAGTTACAGAGCCACTGATAAAATTATAAAAGAGGTGGGGCAGTTAACAAATGAAAAAGAGAAAATCCATATTAGTATTGACATAGTTGAGTTTAAATAGAGAGTGAATGACCATCAAGAGATTATGGAAGACTTGTGGAAAACTGGATAAAAGTCAATAACAAAACCATAAGGAGAAAAAAGTCAAATGCAAAATTATGAATATAGATTTACCCTATCATAAAATTTGTAGAAAAATACACCTTGCATATAAATAAACATTTTAACTATATATTTATTAAACTTAAAAAAATCATAATCAAAACCTAATATGTGACCAATCTAAAATTAGCATATTTTCTTAGCTTAGTTTGATTTGTAAAGGTAGTATCTTTTTTAATAGAATTTACTTATTTTTATTTTTAAGTATATTTTATTGATTATGCTATTACAGTAGTCCCAGATTCTTTTCTCTTTGCTCCCTTCCACCCAAGGTCCCCATTAGCCTCCTGCAGTCCCATCCCTCCTCAGGTTGTATATATAAGTTCTCTGATCTCATCCCTTCCTCTATTATTCTTAACTTCCCCCTCTCTATCTTGTACCCACCAATTATGTTCCCTAATTCCTGCACCATTTCCCCATTCCACCTCCTTTCCCTTCTTCACTGATAACCCTCCCAATGATTCTCATACCAATGATTCTGGTCCTATTCTTGTTTGCATGGTTTGTTTTAGTTTTTATTTTTTAGGTTCTGTTGGTGATACTTGTGAGTTTGTAGTCTTTTTTTTTTTTTTTTTTTTAAGATTTTGTTTATTATTTTCAGAGACGGGGGAAGGGAGAGAGGCAGAGACAGAGAGAAACATCGACTATGGCTGCCTTTCACCTGCCTCCAGCTATGGACCTGGCTGGAGACCTGGCTTGCAACCTGATTATGCGTTGTGGCTGGGAATCAAACCAGTGACCTTTTGGGTTCGCAGGCTGGTACCTATCCATTGAGCTACCAGCCAGGGCCAGTTTGTATTCTTTTTAATGTTCATAATTTTGATCCTCTTTTTATTAAATAAGCCTCTTTAAGATTTCATATAACAATGGCTTGGTGACAATTCTTTAGTTTTACCTTGTCTGGGAAGTACTTTATCTCCCCTTCCATTCCAAATGATAGTTTTGCTGAATGGAGTAATCTTGGTTGTAGGTCCTTGCTTTTCATCACTTTAAATATTTCTTGCCCGTCCTTTCTTCCCTATAACATTTCTTTTGAGAAGTCAGCTGACAGTCTTATAGGAACCCCTTTTTAGGTAACTCTCTGCTTTTTTCTTGCTGCTTTTAAGATTCTCTTTTTATCTTTGAACTTTAGCATTTTAATTATGGTATGTTTTGGTGTGGTCTTATTTGGATGTAGCTTGTTTGGAATTCTCTGTGCTTCCTGGACTTGTATGTCTGTTTCCTTCACCAGATTTGGGACATTTTCCTTCATTATTTTTCTAAAACAAATTTTCCATTTCTTGCTTTTACCCTCCTTCTCTGGCACCCCTATGATTTAGATGGTGGCACATTCAAAGCCATACAAGAGGTTCCTAAGCCTGTCCTCCTTTTTTTCAATTCTTGGTTTTTCTTTCTATACTAGTTGACTGTTTGTTTCTTTCTTATGTTTCAAACCATTTATTGAACCCCATTTTCCTTTCTTTCACTGGTGGTTTCATGTGGGTTTTCCTTCATTTCACTTAACCTAGCCTTTACTTCTTCCCTTCCATGTTTGCTGTACTTAAGTGTATCTATCAAGTCCGTGAGCATCTTTATCACTGGCACTTTAAACTGTGCATCTAGCCCTGGCTGGTGGCACAGTGGATAGGTGCCGGCCTGCAAACTCAAAGGTCACTGGTTCAATACCCAGCCAGGGCACATAACTAGGTTGCAAGCCAGGTCTCCAGCCAGGTCCATATCTGGAGGCAGGTGAAAGGCAACCATACATTGATGTTTCTCTCTGTCTCTGCCTCTCTCCCTTCCCCTCTCTCTGGAAATAATAAATAAAATTTTTAAAAAAGAATAAATAAATAAATAAACTGCATCTGTTAGGCTGGCTATTTCTTTGTCACTTAGTTCTCCCACTGGGACTTTGATCTGTTCTCTCTTTTGGGCCATACTTCTTTGTCTCCTCAATTTGACAGGCTCCTGTGTTTGCCTCTGCATTTTAGGTAGAGCTGTCATACCTATTACTTTATAAGGGGTGGAGCTTTGGGTGTTCATCAGTATAGGTGACCAGTTTCACCATGTTGTGGCACTATATGTGGGTTGGGTTCCGAGAGGGAATAGTGCTGCTTGCTCAGCACTCACTTCTTTGCCAGGTACTTCTCTTGCTTCCTGTGTAGGACTGGCACCTCTCTAGCTGTTTCCTTGCTCGTGGTTCCTAGAGTGGGTGGTCCTACAGATATTCCGGGAGTATGGAGGCCTCTAAACATACAGACTTTGCTGAGAGACCAGCAGTTTCTTCTTCCACCTCAACCCCCACTGGTTTTCACAGTCAGAAGTAATGAGGCTTTATTCTCCCCCAGCTCTGGAACCATGAGCCATGCAGTGTGATTGCACTTTCCTCTGGTCAGCACAGTCACCATCCCACTGCAGGCACTGCGCTGCCAAACTGTGTCCTTTCTCTCCCGGCTCCGCCCCTTCTACCTCTCTGGGTGAGTATTTTTTGTTTGCTGGACTTCCATGTAGCTCAATATTCTGGAATTTCTGGCTGTCTCTAGTTTTGAGGTAGATGTATCCAGTTTTGGTTGTTGAGGGAGACACAGCATGTCTACCTACACCTCCTTCTTGGATTCTCCCCTAAACGTAATGTCTTAACCTTTCTGTTTACTGTTTAACAATTTTTTCACCATTTTATATGGATTAACCCTTTTTCATATTATTTACAGATAATAAAGAACTCATTTTTCAAAATAGAAAACTTTAACAAACACTGAAATTTTGAGACTATATAGTAATGAATGAAACAAAGGCTACAAGACTTTCTCTAGAAAACAAAGGGGTGCTAGGCTTTCCATTGAATATATAAAACTGCATAGAATGATACCATCTATTGCTATGAGAATATTCAGGAGGGTAGGCACAACTTCAGAATGGTGATTTGGTGGGAAAAAAACAAGTTGAAGAAAATAGTTTAGCAGTGTAGGACCTTAAAAATGTCTAACATCATATTTCTTAAAAATAAATTCCACTTAATAAAAATAATCTATGTTAAATCTGAGTGGTGGGTAAATGAATATTTTATTGTATTATAACGCATGTTTTTAGTTTTAAAAGAGAAAATAAAACACACTTTCATCTTACCTGTTTTCTTTGTTAGAACATAATTTTAGGGGGTAAGAGACGATGCTTTATTTTTTGCATTACTGTATTCCTTGCTCTAAGCAGAGATTGCAAATAACAAATGCTATAACTTTTTGCCACATTGATCTGGAAGGTTCTTAAGTGATGGATATAGGATTTATAATAATTTAAGTGATTGTGGTTTTAAAGATACCTTTTGATGTTTCTCTAATTGGTATGAAACTGTTAGTAAATTAAACTATGCTGATTAAATGTAGAACAGTGATGATGATTTTATTATGTAGGGTATTTAATTTTATTTTCTTTAATCTAAAATGCAAGTGCCCGTAGTTTCTTTTCTCTATCACTCTTATCATACTATAAGACTTTCAGTTGTACAGAGAAACTAAACAAAACTGACCTGGTACTAAGTGAATGGCAGTAGTATATTAATCAGAACATGAAGAAGAAGAATTTCAATGAAAAAAAAAAAAAAAAAGAACAAACCTGTGAAAAATGCATCTTTGATTTCCACAGGTTCAAACCTGAATCTCTTAGCTCTTAGTCACTACACTACCTAGAGAATGCCTTTTACCCCAGGGTGAGAGGAAGGCTTCACAAAGGTCTTAGTAGCTGCACTCAGTAACTCAAGGGATTCATGACAGTTCTTGACCATAACAAAAATAGTTGAAGCTCCGTCAGTATTACATAGGAGTTAACATATAGATCTGGTTTTATTACAGTACTACTGCTATGTATTTGCATCTGACTAGCTTTCTACTTAACACCACATACTAAATAGCTCTTACCCTGAAATGTTGAAACAATGTTTAGATTTAAAGAAAATTTAATTTATTGCTTTTTCTTTAAGAAATTGATTATTTAGAAACTTGCTTAGGAACTATTTTAAACAGACAACCTAGAGAAAATATTTCAAATTCCATGTGCCTACCACTTAGAGTTGATAAATGAAACTATCTTTACTTGTTGAATCTAGAATGATACTTAGGTTTTGACTTCTCAACTCATTTGAATTGTGAGCCTCTGAGAATTTGATGAAATATATGGATAGATCCTCTCTCAGAAAAATTTGTATATACAAAAAATTTTATATCAGCATCAGTGTGTTTATGGGTCCTCCAAGATCAAATTAAATTAAATCAAAATCAAATTAAAAAGTATTTGTTAACCCCTAGTAAGTAGACCTCAGACTATCCATTGACACAGATATTAAAAAAAAAAAAAAAAATAGTGGGCCCGTAATAAAACAAGGCAGCTTGGATGTTTAGATTAAAAATTTTAAATAAATGGGTTAAATTTAAAATATTGCTTGAATAATGAGTTATAGAATTTCAAGTGAGATATTAATCCTAAAGTAAAATTCAGGAATTGTGTTCAAATACTATGAAACACTGTCATATATGTAGATAAATGTACATACATATACACATAGCCACTGTGATGCACACAGATTAAAAAAAAAAGTAGCCTGGTGCGATTCCATCCTGCGTGTCTGTTCTGAGCAGCAGAAGTCATTTGTCTCCGTCCACCTTCTCTCCCACCTAAGGGCGTGCTACCACCCATGGAAGATTCGATGGACATGGACATGAACTCTCTGAGGCCCCAGAACTACCTTTTCAGTTGTGAACTCAAAGCTGACAAAGATTATCACTTTAAGGTGGATAATGATGAAAATGAGCACCAATTATCTTTACAAATGGTCAGTTTGGGGGCTGGTGCAAAGGATGAATTGCATATTGTTGAAGCAGAGGCAATGAATTATGAAGGCAGTCCAATTAAAGTCACACTGGCAACTTTGAAAATGTCCGTACAGCCGACGGTTTCCCTTGGTGGCTTTGAAATAACACCACCTGTGGTCTTACGGTTGAAGTGTGGTTCCGGGCCTGTGCATATTAGTGGACAGCACTTAGTAGCTGTGGAGGAAGACGCAGAGTCGGAAGATGAGGAGGAGGAGGGCGTGAAGCTCCTCAGCATGTCCGGGAAGCGCTCTGCCCCTGGAGGCGGTAGCAAGGTTCCGCAGAAAAAAGTAAAACTTGCTGATGAGGATGATGAAGATGACGATGAGGATGATGATGATGACAAAGATGATGATGATGATGATTTTGAGGATGAGGAAGCTGAAGAAAAAGCTCCAGTAAAGAAATTTATACGAGATACTCCAGCCAAAAATGCACAAAAATCAAACCAGAATGGAAAAGACTCAAAACCATCAACACCAAGATCAAAAGGTCAAGAATCTTTCAAAAAACAGGAAAAAACTCCTAAAACACCAAAAGGACCTAGTTCTGTAGAAGACATAAAAGCAAAAATGCAAGCAAGTATAGAAAAAGGTGGTTCACTTCCC